>CM076244.1:7813414-7913414 GCA_038380765.1 Odontothrips loti | reverse complement strand
CTGTGTGGACGTCGTCCTGGGCCTGCCAGCGCCAGCGGCGGCCAGCGGCGGCCAGCGGCGGCCAGCGGCCCGTTCGAGCCGACGGCTGGGAAATGGAGGTCCGCGTCAAATCTTGGGAGGTTTTCTAACCCCTTCGGTCCCTTCGGTCCCTTCGGCCCCTTCGGCCCCGCCTCCGTGGACGTGCACAAGTCCAGGTGAGCACCAGACAATGGACGATTCGGGGCCGCAGGGCGGTGCCGTGCCGATGAAGCGGTCCGCTCGCACAGTGTTGGCACTGGGGCTGAGGCGAGGCGAGGGCAGGTGTCTGTCTACTCCGAGTGCTGCGCGGCCAGTCCAAGTCCAAAGTCAGGCGGGAAACATGTTGGCGAGGATGGGCGGGGCGGGGAGCGGCGCGGCACACGTCTCGGGCACGGCCCACCTGCCGCGCCGCAGCTCGGCGCACTGCCTTTTGGGAAAAGTCTGCGTGTCACGTCGAACAGAAATCATAATGGCAAACAGAGTTGTCCTCTGCTGGGCTGGAGGCACTGCGGCCCGACGCGATGTGTGCAGCGCCCCGCTACAATGTACGTGTGTGCACGTCGCGATGCTACTGCTGCTGCTGCTGCTGCTGCTGCTGCTGCTGCTGCTGCTGCTGCGCTGCTCGCTGGAGCGAAAATCCCACTTTTATGCGCTGCTCGCGATTTCATAGCGCTGTCGCGGGGGCGGGAGGAATCGCGCAGGAGCGCGGCGCCGCTCTCCACGCTGCGCACTGCAGGCTGCAGCTGCAGCGACACTTCCCTGGCTGGGCTGGGCGGAGCCCCTCCGGACCGGCACCGGCGAAAATGGTTTTGAAGTTTCTGACAGGATCGGCAGCGGCGGCCGCGGACGCCGGCGGAAGCGATTACTGGCCTCGGACTCCATTATTTACGGAGACGCACCGACGACTGGGCTGGACAGCGGCGGCGGCAGCGGCGGCGGCAGCGGCGGCAGCGGCGGGCCTCCTGGACGCTCCACTCCGTCTCTCTATCTAGCCGTGGCCGCTACTACAGACTGCTAATCCCCCCCCCCTCTCTCTCTCTCTCTCTCTCTCTCTCTCTCTCTCTCTCTCTCTCTCTCTCTCTCTCTCTCTCTCTCTCTCTCTCTATCACCCTCTCTGCCCCCCCCCTCTCTCTCTCTCTCTCCAGCCGGGCCAGAGATTTAAAGCAGGTGGCTGCGCTGGACTCGACCCAACGCCGACGACTTCGCTCGGCCTAAACCCCCGGCCCCCAGCCCTTAGCCGCCCCCGGCCGCCCGCCCCCCCCCCCCCCCCCCCCCCCCGCCCCGGGCCGCTCTTATACGAGCTCGTTGAAAGCTCCTTCGTAACGACGTTTCGCATCGTCGTTAAGTTTGCTAGCCAAGGCAAGGCGTAGCCGTGGTGTCGGCCCCCGAGGCCGCTGCCCGCCCAAAGGGGCCTAACGGGCTGCAGTGGACAGGAAGCGAGTAAAACGCAGCAGCACCCCGGCCGTGGTCTGTGACGTGAGGGTCGGCGGGGCCTCGGGGACCTCGGGGACAGCCAGGTCGGCCGCTGTCGCAGACTCTCGTAGCGGGGGAGGGTGATTGCCGTTAACGAGAAGACGGCGACAACGAGTCCACCGCGAGCGGGGTTGGGGGGCCGGGGGCAGCGGGGGGGTGTCTGTTAGGCCGCGTCGGGATTTGGCGAGGAAGATAGCAGAGGCTCTTGCTGGAAATTAGAGAGGAGATTACGGACGTGTGAGCCGCCTGCCGCCTGCCGTGCCGGCCCTGCCTCTGCCCGCTGGAGCCACTGCAGCGCGGATGCCCGAATGCCACCTTCCCTCCCAAATGGCCGGGCAGGACGCAGGCAGGACCGGCGCACCCGTCGTCTCGTCCGCTTTTCGCGCAGTGCAGTCCGAGATTGTGCCTTTCCATTTTCCACGGTAAGCCCCTTGGCCGCGCCCCGCGCCGCTCCCCGGGGCCCGGGGCCCTGGGCCCTGCTGCCAACCTCGGCCCTTCTCCGGGGACGCGGCCGTCACACAGTCATTCCAGTTAATTAAACTCGCCCTCTCTTTTGCCGCGGGCAATTTATCTTTGTGCGGTTCTTATTACAACGGCAGAGGTCATAAGGCCCCGCCGCCGCTTCTGTGCCTTCGGACAGCCGGGCTGGGCCGCGACCGGCGGCGACTGGCAGCGACACGACACGAAGCAACACGACGCACTCAGCGCGTCCGCCCCGATATGAGACAGGAGGAAGCGCCGGGAAGCGCTGTCGCTGCCCGCCGCCGCCCCAGCCGGGTCCCTGCGGCCCCGCGGGGCCCTGCTTAGCTGGAAGTGCCTGGCTATTCCAGTCGCGAGTTAGCGCCCCGCCCCGCCCCGCCACCCCAAGCCTCCTCCAGAACGACCGCCGCGACGGCGTCGACGGGGACGTGCTGTCGTCCTTGTCACACGCGAAGCGGCGTCCCCATGGCAGGCAGGGAGGAAAGGGGACAGATGTCCGCCGCGGCCACAGTGGTCCACAGCCTCTGGAATGGCGGGGAGCTGGGCGCGGCTCGGCTCGGCGTGGAGCAGCGTGAATTAAAGTGTAATGGTGTCCTTTTGTGCCGGGGCTGAATCCAGTATTGAGGCCCCAGCGCCGGGCCGGGCCGGGCCGGGCCGGGCGCGCTGTGCGCTGCTGCTGCTGCTGGGCCTGGCCGGGCTCGCTTTCATTGTGTCACTGGAAAATAATTTAATCCTCCTCTTGAATGAGCGATGCTCAGACTGCCACACCACAACCGCCTCTGTGCTGGTCGCGCTCTGTTTTTCTCTCTTTTTCGCGGCCAGAGGCCCAGGCGGCTCGGGCGGCACGGGCCCATGGCTGCCCATGGCCCCCGTAGGCACCGCGTCGTGGAACCCCAGCCAGCTGTTCACGGCGGACGTCGGCCATGCCACGGACGCCTTGGGGGGCAGCCCTGGGGGGCAGCCCTGGGGGTGGCCCTGGGGGTGGCCCTGGGGGTGGCCCTGGGGGCGGTGGGACAACACCAGCGCCCCGTGGAGGAGAGGACCTTTCAGATGGGCGCGTTGTTTGAGGAAATGCGTCGTCGACAGTTCTTGAAGCGGAACAAACGGCGGTGCGAATTCTACTCCTCGGTCCGCAGCGGTCCGCGAGCCCCGAGGCTCTCCCCGGGACGCTGTCACCGGAAGGCTAGGCGTTGCTGAGTGGCTACGGCAGAGACCCAAACCTTGCTAAACGGCCATCTGAGAGGAAGGGAACGACAAAGAAGAGGGGGAGAGAGAGAGAGAGAGAGAGAGAGAGAGAGAGAGAGAGAGAGAGAGAGAGAGAGAGAGAGAGAGAGAGAGAGAGAGAGAGAGAGAGAGAGAGAGAGAGAGA
Source organism: Odontothrips loti (assembly GCA_038380765.1). Lineage (NCBI taxonomy): Eukaryota > Metazoa > Arthropoda > Insecta > Thysanoptera > Thripidae > Odontothrips > Odontothrips loti. The sequence continues at coordinate 7,910,074 of CM076244.1, read as the reverse complement.
TACAGACAGAGAGATACAGACAGAACAGCACAGAAGAGCAGACAAACAAAAGTCGCCCGGAACAAATCTATCGCTTTCATCGCGCGGGTCACTAAGGCGGCATCGCCAAGGGCACTTCTCCGGCGGCTGGACCGGCCAAGATGGCGGCGCGGACGCGGGGTAGCCACTTGGCCAGCGAGGCCAAAGGAAAGGTCAGATCAGGATCAGATCGGATCCGAAACGTATCAGCGGGACAATAAGACTAATGGGTGGGAGAGCAGATCTTTGTACCGCATTCCCATGTTGCCGAACCACGTCAATTAATTGTGTAATGTGAGTCGGTGACATTTTAATTTTCTCTCCCCGTCCTCTTCCTTCCTCCCCGTGCTCCTCAGCCCAACACAGACAGCTGGTTGGGGCTCCGCGGTCGGCCGCCCCCGAGGGGGCCCCCCGGGGCCCCGCACACACCGCGCTGCGGCCGGGGGAGTCTGATGCGTGGGAAGGGGCGCACACACCGCACGGCGGCACGGCCCGCGGCGCACCTCAAGGCCCCCGGCCCGGCGGCGTCAGCGCCTCGTTGTCAACATCCCTCACCGCGCCGCCCGTTCCCGGCCGAGTCTGACGACCACCCGCACGCCGCCGCCGCCGCCGCCGCCGCAGGTCCGCCGAAGCGTGTCGCTAGGCGTGTCGCCGGCCCTGTCCGCCATGGGGCGTGGCGGCGTGGCGGGGGCCCGTCTCTCCTTGCGACGATTGAAGAGGACGGCGTTGGGGCCGCTGCTCGCAGGCTGCTCGGCTTTAATCAAACACGCTGCCGAGCCCCAACCTGGGTCCTCTGAGGGGGCCGCCGAGGGGGGCGCCGCCGCTGCCGCCCTGCTGCACACCGGGACGGCCGGGACGCAGGCGGGTCCAGGGTGGCCGACGACGAGGACCGACGGACCGCAGGACGCAGCCGGCGGCGTCATCGTCGTGGCTCTTCTGCGGCCGCCGCATATTTCCAATCCAGATGAGGAGAGCGTCGACGTCGTTGTTCTCATTTGAATGTGGCGCCGGTGGCGCCCGGCCGGCCTGACAGCGCCGCCCCGCCCCGCCCCGCACTGCGCGGACCAAGCTGAGCTGTTGTGGAGTTGTGCTGCGGGCTGCGGGGGCTGCTTGCTGCTGCTGGGCGACCACGACACCGGGGCTCCCGACAAGAAGGAGCACACCGAGGCCGAGCACAAGCCGCCGTTGCGGTGGGGCCAAACACCGAGGCGGGGCGAGGGCCTTACGCCCGACGCCTTACACGAACCAGATGTTGTTTCGCCGGCCCTGGAGGGAAAACTGCAGGGGAGAGGGGAGGCGGGCAAAGGCCTTCTGGTATGGCAATATCATGCACAGACGCAAGCAGCTATGAGGTGAGGTGGCCCCGGGGCTGCCTGCCTGCCTGCTGCCTGCCTGGGTGGCCCGGCCTGTGTGTAGTTGCGTCCTTTTTTATGCGACACGTGCCCGCCGACGCGCCGGAAATATGCCCGCAAATACAGACCGCTGCCGCCTCGGGGAAGGCGCTCGAGGAGAACGTATCTGTCTCAGTCTCGGGGGCGAGAGAGAGAGAGAGAGAGAGAGAGAGAGAGAGAGAGAGAGAGAGAGAGAGAGAGAGAGAGAGAGAGAGAGAGAGAGAGAGAGAGAGAGAGAGAGAGAGAGAGAGAGAGAGAGAGAGAGAGAGAGAGAGAGAGAGAGAGAGAGAGTGGCCTGCCCTCACCCTGCCGCCTGCCGCCGAGGCCAAAGTCACGCAGGAGCGGCGAAAGAAAGAAGGGGAGGTTGCCACGCCACGCCACGGCACGCCGCGCCACGCACCGTCACGGCGGCGATCATAAGGAAATATACGGCTTGGCAGCTGCTGTGTGAAGCCAGTGCAGCGCGGAGCCGTGGAAGGGGGGGGGGGGGCGGATGGGAAGGCCAAGCATGGAAGGGTTGGGCGAGGCGCCGCAGCCGCAGCCGCAGCCGCAGCCCCAGCCGGCCGGGCGGGTGGCCTACCCCGTGCCGGTGGCGCCGTGCATGACGAGGGGGTGGAGCGGGCGAGCGCCGCGCGCCTGACTCACGCCTCGTAGAGGTACTAACTTGGTTTGGACACGCAGCGAAATACGGCCTTATGAAAACAGGATTTCACGGATGAAACGAGTCATTTTTCGCTGCGCGTTGTTCATTTTCATTTCTTTTGTTTTCGGCAGCGCACTGGCAAGAGCGCACGGGCCGGGGGGAGGAGGGGGGGGGGGGGGGGGGGCTGGCCAGATGCCGCGGCCCCGGCCCGGCGCACGCCTCACCGCTCCCCCACCAACAGTCGGAGCGAGATGACGAGAAAGTGATTATTTTTAATTCGACCATGATAGTTGGCATGCGACGCAACACTGTGGCGTGTTCTGGGAAAGTGCCGCTGCACAGGGCAGGGCAGGGCAGACAGTGCCAGTGGAGACATCTGCCGCCCGGGTCCCCACCACGGCACGGCCACGGCACGGCCACGGCACGGCCACGGCACGGCCATCTGGCTGCTCAACCGGCAGCGCCAGGGCAACCAGCGGAATTGAATTAAAGTGTAATGTTTGTGTGCTTTGTGACACGCAGTCATGTGCTTTTTCCTCTTTCGCAGGAATCTGCTGCCCCTGCTGCCGCTCCGAGCCGCAGTGCATCCGGGCTGACCTTTCTTCCGCCACGTGCCGAGTGACTGGAGCCAACTGGAGCCAACTGGAGCCGACTGGAGCCGACCCGTCACCCGTCCGCCCCAACCTAGCCCGGCCCCGGCGCGTCTGTCCCGGTCCCTTTGCGCCGTGCCCGGCCGTGCCCGTGCAGTACGACATGCTGGCGGGGCTCTTTGTGAAACATCCAACGTACGCAAAGTCCCCCCCCCCCCCCCCGCCTTACGGCCCCGGCCCAACCCCCTTGAGGGCCTCGGGGCGGGGGGCCTTGGACAAACTGGGTCACCTGCATTCATCCCATACGGAGGGACTCCGGGCGGGGCCGCGGCGGGAGGGGGAGGGGGATGCAGGACGGCCAAAGCCGAACCTCAGCGGGGTCAGCCGGGGTCAGCCTAAGCAGCAGCACCCCTGCCGGGGCCGCGGTCCGCAGGCCGCCACACCGCCACGGGGGGCCGGGATTCGAACCCGCGAGCTGGTAGAGCACGTTCACCACCTCTACAACCCCGGCCCGGCCCGGCTGCTGCTGCCGCCCCCTCAAGAGGAAGTCCTGCGGCCCGCGGCCCTCAGGACCCTCAGGTCCTGAAGGGTGACGTGGACGCTTTAACAAAGGGAGGCGCACGGGCTGCCGGCTGCCGGCGAAAGGGGAGGGGTAATCGAGAAGAACGGGGGGGTGGGGGGGGGGGAGGGGAGGGGAGGGGAGCCCCTTCGCCGTCGCCGCGTCGTCGTAGCCGTCGTCTCGCCGTCGGCAAAATAACATTGTCATACCGCGAAGGAGCGCCGCGTCATCAGGCCGTTGTACCGTAATGAAGGCTATTGTACGCGCGCGGAATATAGTCCGTTAGCGATAAGCTGATACCGGGCCGGGGGCGGCCGGGGCCGGCCGGGGGCCACTTCCCGGGCCGGGCCTTCCCCACCCCTCCTGGCCCCGCGGCACTGCTGCAGCGTGTTGAGTCAATAAGAGGAATTCGAACCCCGCTTAATTATCCCCTCGCGCTGACTTTATATTAATTGCTCCGTGCTGCAGATCGTGTCGTTCGCGCGTCGAAGCGGAGGCGGCGGCGGCGGCGGCGGCGGCGGCGGCGGCGGCGGCAGCGGTCTCCCGAAACGCTGCAGTAGTCGTTTGTCTTCCACACGCGCCCGCCGCCCGCCGCGCACCTCCTCGTCGTCGCCCGGCGCGGCCAGGCCCGGCCCCCGGACACACCTCCTCTCACTGGACGCGACAGTCATCATTAATCGAAAGTCGTCAGGCACCGTCCCGTCCCGTCCCTGGCGTGTGTGTTCGGCTCGGGCGCCCCCTCCCCCCTCCCCCCTTCTCCCGCAGGCGTGAGGCTGACACGGAGAGGAAGGCGGTGCCGCGGCGGTGTGTCTCATCGCCGCCTTGTCATAACGTAATGGCGCTCCTGCCTGTTAGTGGGGTTTGGGATGAGAAATTCGGCGGCCCGAGACGACCGCCTCACAGCGAGTCCATGAGTTGCGTAACGCCGCCCCCTGGCCTCCTGTCACTTACGCCTGCTTATCGACTGTGCGGCGCGCTTAAACTAGCGACTGCCCCAGGGCCTATCGCGGGCGGGTCACGTGTTTCGTAGTTGTAGTTTTGGTTCTTCGGGGTTCAAAATTCGCGTCACTCGCTCGCTCGACTGTAATTCATCAATACAGGGTGTTTCTCCTCGTGAGGTCATCCACTTCAGGGTGGATAGGGGACACAGAGAAGTGTTTTGGGCATAGGAACCCATGGGCGCAAATGTCACGTTACACCGTTACACGAGGGTTACTTCTGTTCATTGTGCGCCTGGATGGTAGGCAACCCATCGAGCACCTCCACCAACTGCAATGCAATTTGCGACCCGCTGTCCCCACGCTGTCCGCACTCGCTCAAACATACCAGGGTTTTGGCGGATGGATTCCCCGGCCATCACGATCCGCGCCAACAAATCTTCCTCACTTTCAACTGGAGTTTCGTTTACGAGGGCCTCCATAACACCCCACAGTAAGAAGTCTCGCTCTTGATCCAATCGCAGTGTTCTCAAACTCCCCGGTCTGGTATCAAACCGAGAAACGATTTTTCTGGGTGTATGGCCGTACCAAGAATGAGCGGCAACGGGTACCTGGTGTTCTTGCATGAGGTTTTACCCAATTTACTCGATGATGTGCCCCTTGCAGGCCGGATCGAGATGTGGTTTTTGATGTAACAAGAAGTTTTTTCTTGTTTTGTTTTCTGTTTTTGTTAAAGCATTTGTCAAAAATGAATTGACAACAATTTAAAGTGGCAAACCGTTCCCGAGAAAAGTCATTTCAGCCTGGGAAAAGAGGCGGCAGTGGGGTGGGAGGGGTTGGTAAGGCGTACCGTGCTCGATGGGTTGCCTACCATCCAGGCGCACAATGAACAGAAGTAACCCTCGTGTAACGGTGTAAGGTGACATTTGCGCCAATGGGTTCCTATGCCCAAAACACTTCTCTATGTGTCCCCTATCCACCCTGAAGTGGATGACCTCACGAGGAGAAACACCCTGTATATCGTTGGAGGTATTCAGTGAAATAGTGTTCCGTATGAAACGTCTTAACTTTTTTTATTTTCTAAACTTACCCCTGTGCTTAATCCCAAACCCACAATGTCATTTATAAATGACTATCTGAAAAACAGAACGGGGGCGCGCCCAGCCGTCGGACTTTGACTCATGGGGTTCTAGGGCCTCAAGGGGAAGGAAAATGGCAACTTTCAAAAATTTCCAACACAGGTCAAAGTTCGTGAGTTAAAGGGTTAATCTCGTGTGACGCTAGACCAGGTTGTTACATGGGCTGGTCAACGGTCAACCTGCATGTTCACCCTTGTTTCTGACACTTTATGTTTACATTAGTAGTCAGCTCAGGAGTTTTGCCTTTGTTAGTATCTGACCGCCCTTATTAGGGTAAAACGATTCTAACTGGGGCTCGATTCTAGCTGACATGGCTGGGCCGAGCCCAGCAGGCACCGGGACTTCGGTCGTCCGAGCCACGGGGTCCGCCTGATTTGGGGCACACCAGCTTCGAGGATAGAATAGGGGTGGCGCATTGGACAGGTCGCTACCGCTGCTACCGCTGCCACCGCCGCCGCGGGCCCCTCCCTACCGCTGGGCCGGGCCTGGACGGGCCGAGCTGGCATCGCCGTCATCGCGTCTTCTGATTTCCATCAAAAAGCGTGTCTTTCATGAATAAAATTTTCATATTTTGGGTCGTCGGAAGGGAAAAAGGTGGCGAAAGGATTATGACGTTATACAAAGTGTTGTTGTTGCGAGCCGTACAGCTGCCGGGCCGGCGGCCGCCAACCTTGTGTGTCCTCCGGGCGCTCCGGGCGCTCCGGGCCCTCCGGGTCCTAGCTCCGGGCTTTGATGTCGTCCTGCATAGCGTCCGCGGCTCCGTGGGCGCTGCGAGTCCACCTGCTGTAGCGCCGTTTCCAGCGAATCCTCTGGCAGGAGGCGGACTTGTCGAGTCTCTCCTATTTTAAACCCCTCCCCTCTCTACAAAGAGACACACGCCGCCCACCCACTCAAAAAAAAATTCCTCTATAGAAAAAAGGTGGAGCTCTCGCGCCAACCGATTTACTGCCGAATCTGACGTGACGGAGGGAAGGGAACGGGAAGGCAAGGCCAGCAGGGCGATGCCGAAACCAGACAAGGGAAGCGATTTCAGACCCTGCTTGCCAAACAAAAGAGTTGCGCTTCGGGGACAGCCTGTCGTGGGTGGGAGAGAGAGAGAGAGAGAGAGAGAGAGAGAGAGAGAGAGAGAGAGAGAGAGAGAGAGAGAGAGAGAGAGAGAGAGAGAGAGAGAGAGAGAGAGAGAGATACAATCACGCTGAAAGGCGGCTGACGGCAGCAGTAGTACACACAGGCTCCGGGTATATCATTCATTACAGGGAAGCCAGAGGACGATTTTGTGTAACGACGCCAAGATGTGGCAGCCCGGGAAGGGAAGGGAAGGGAAGGGAAGGGCGCGGCGGAGGGAAGGAAAGGAAAGAAAAACACTCACGCCGACCAAGCCGAGCCGAGCCGAGCCGAGCCGAGCCGAGCCGAGGTTGATGGTGATGTGTCTAAGTGTGGCGCGTCTCGGCTGGGTTGTCACTTGTCACCGGACGGGGAGACGGGTGGGGGGCGGCGGGGGGACAACACACCACACAAGAGTGAGTGACGCCGCCCGTCCAGTGCGGGGCGCCACACCAAAAATACACTTGGTCACGTGGCGCGTCACGCTGATAGCGCTGTCACGACCTCCATCCTCCACATCGTTGCAATGCCGACCACCGGCCACCAATGGCAGCCAGGAAAACCGAGCGTATTTCTCTCAAAGCCAGAGGATGATAAAAATTGCACGACTTCAATTTTTCTTTTCTTTCATGAAACTCGATGTGGTTGTTGTGCGGCTAATCCTGGGCGCGCGGTGTTGGTTCGTTGGATCGCGCTTCGCCTGGCGTGTGGTCTGGACCAGAACGGCCTGGCTTTGGCTTCTGGACGATGATGAATCACAGCTCTCCACTCCAAAGCCCACTGCTATTGATAACTGCGGGGTGTGCGGCGTGCGCGCGCGTGTGTGTGTGTGTGTGTGTCCGCCGGGAGGTGTCACTGTCCCGGAAGCTGCCGCTGCCCCCGCCCCGCCCCCGCCCCGCCCCCGCCGCTCCCGACTTAATTCCTCGAGCACTGCGCTCCGCTCGATACCGAGGCACTTATTCCGGCGAGAGCGGCGAGGAAGGCGTGGAAGTCCTGGAGAGGGCCGGCAAGACGCTGTGCACGCCTCCGGTCCTCCGGGAAGGGGCCTCCGGGAAACACAGGCCCGCTCCCTCTCTCTCCCTCTCCCCCTCTCTCTCTCTCTCTCTCTCTCTCTCTCTCTCTCTCTCTCTCTCTCTCTCTCTCTCTCTCTCTCTCTCGTCATGGAGAGAGGGGTGAGAGTGACGAAGACAGCCGTCCGAACGCGCCCCCGCTACGCCACGCCACGTGATTAATGATTCTTGGGCGTAATGGAGAAGGCTGCGATGGATGGACGGATGGCTGTTTTGGTCGGCGCGGTGTGCGACGCCCGGCCCTACCACGCCCCGCCCCGCCCCGCCCCGCCACACCACACCACACCCCGGAGAACACTCTGCGCCGGTATCTGTGTTGAAATGTGCGGGCCTGGCGCACTGCTGTCGCTGTGCTCTGTCCGTCCCGTCCCAGACAGCGGGATCCCGTCCGGACCCAATGAAAAATTCGCCGCGAACATAAACTGACTGCAGTTGATATCGCAGCGGTTCGTCGCTATGCCGAGCTCCCGACCAATGACACGCCGCTTTAAACATTCGTAGGGCCGTTACGGGACGATTTCGTAATGAGCTCCAACTTGACCACCTCCGCCGCCACCGACATCAGCCACCCCTTCCGTTTGTTTTCTCTTCCATTGTGGCGGATCGCCATGAAATTGATTTGACCCTCCACGAAGAGACCGCTAGGGGGTGCTGCTGAATTTCTCATGCGACCTCCGACGGACTCTGCTGAGGCCGGGTTACCAATTTTTATTCATCGAGGCCGCGCGATTCGAAGCGGACAAACCCCGCGTGGAACTGGCGCGGGGAAAAAATGGTTTCTCCTGATGGAACCTGTCAGGACAGGGGGGGGGGAGGTCGATTTAGACTGGCCGTGGAAGCCGCGAGGGGCCGCTAGCCGCGAGCCACAGAGGTAAAGAGGAGGGGTTCTTGCGTTCTTGGTGCACCTCGCGGCCCGACTCCACGCGGCCACTTCCTCTCAAATTAAATGTAAGATGAAAGAGACATCGGGATACAGCAGCCAGGCTAATTAGCTTTATCACAACGGAACCGGGCCCGGGCCCGGCAGGACAAGCCCAAAGAGCCCCGAGCTGTGCAGTCGCCACGCTGCCGCTGCTACCGCCGCTACCGCCGCTTCTGGGTGCTCCGCGGAAGAGGGCAGGAGAGAGCTCCTCTTGTGGTTTGCTTGCTTTGATACCCTGCTCTCTTCGCCCCCCCCCCCCCCCCCGCCAGCCCCCCCGCCAGCCCCCTCGGCCCGGAGACGTCCGGGGGGCATTCCCAGGCTGGAAAAATCAGCACGCTGCACAGAAACCTCCTCCTTTCTTGGCCTTTGTGACGCGCGACGCTGCCGGAGGGGGAATGGTGATCCCGCGTCTTGAGAGCCGCCGTTCCGTTTTCGTGTCGCCGCCAGCCGGAGGAGAGACAGCAGGGTCCCCGTTACACCGCCGCAGCCTGGGCCGGTAGGCCGGTAGGCCGGTAGTGTTCGCGGTGCGTCCGTCACTCGGCCGGCCGGCCGGCGGCCACAGGGGAGGCTTCACGGCCCGCCTGCCGCCTGCGTCCTGCCGCCTGCGTCCTGCCCTTCACGTCAATCGGCCTGTTGTACCGCGGAGAACAACAGTAGTCCCGGCTGCATTCATTCTCCGTGCACCGACGGGCAGGGCGCAGGGCAGGCGGGGCGGCCCAGGTCGTACATCTTCATTTTGACGTGCTTCCCCTTTGTGTGCACGGCATGCCGTCCGCGCCGGCGGCGGGGAGCTCGGCGGAGCTCGGCGGGGATATGCCGGAGGTCTGCGAGGCGTCCGAGCACGCCGTCGTCGTCGTCGTCGTCGTCGTGTCGCGGGGACGACGGTGGCCGCCGTAATGGTAACGACTCATTGAATATGAAAGGCAGACAATTATTGATGGATTGGAGAGGAGGGGGGCCCCGCCTGCCCCGGGCCGAGCGGCGCAGCGGCTGAGCTCGCGGCCCCAAACACGGGGGCGTGGCGGGGCGTGGCGGGGCGTGGCGGGGCGTGGCGGGGCGGGGCGCCGTGTCGCCCAGATATAAATGAGAGTCAAGAGGAGTCGGCAGTCGGGCTGCACTGCTCAGCGCGTGGCGAGGCGCTTTCTTTCCGGACCCCACAGGAAGTGGAGACTCCTCGGTGCCCCGCAGACCCGCAGCCCCGAATAGAAGGCAGAGCAGAGCCTCTTTGGACTCTGACCGGGCTTCGCTCGACAACCATTCATCTCCGCCAGGCGCGCCATGGACAAAAACTTTGTGCCATTTTTGGGGGGAGGGGATAAAATAATGTAGAAGCACATAACCTAATTACGGACGTCAGGTTGTCGCCGTCCCGTTATAAACATCGAAATTTTTGGTCCCGACGGTGACGGAGAACGCCTGCGAAGTGCCGGGGTAGGCCAGCCCGCACGGCACCCGTGCTCGGATGAGACGATATTGCCTACCCACCAGGCGCCGTGTGGTGTGCGCTGGAGTGGGCTATCTGTTGTATTTGTGAAAATCACGGGACAGTCGGGTGGTGCCGTGGGTGAGCCTATCACTCTGAGGTTGTGGTCCTGCGTGACGTCTGTCTCGGGCGGGCACAGATAGACACGCTACGTTCTATGCGCCCAAAATGTGCGCGCGTACGAACATGTACCTCGCCGCCGTGCTGGCGCGGAGTGGTGGGGCGGGCCGGGGCAGGGCAGGGCAGGGCGGGGGCGCGCTGGAGGCAAGTGCCGTGCAACTCGATTTACCGCGTGAGTAGGTAGAGTAATTGCGTATTTATTGAGTTAGGCCCGCGCGACACAGCCGTGCAGCAGCGGCTCCGCGCAGCGCCAGCGGCAGCCTCAAACAGCTGCAGCAGCCCTGGCCTGGCCTGGCGGCGTGTCTCCACCCAATTTTTCATACCCTGGTGGGCTCTGCGTAGGCAGCTGCTTGGAGAGTTTATTCGAGTATGAAAAACCCGGCGTAGCGGTGGCGCGGCGCGCGTCGGTTGCTGCTGAGCGTGTTTGGCGGAGTTGGCGCCGACGTTGACGTCCCAGCAGGAGCGGAACCCCGCGAGAGGATGAGAAATTTCTACTGGCCAACAGTGAGCACTCGGGTGCCCTGGGCGGCGCTCGGGCCGACGCCCTCCTCATCAGCTGGGCGGTGACGGCCACGGGCGCCAACTGTAACAACAGCCCAGCCCGGCCTGAGAATGGGGCTCTTCGTTTGTGCACGATCCGACCGGTATCGTCGCTCTCTCTTCCATTCATAGATTCCGGCAGGAGGGACAGGGATAGCAACACTTTTGCCCGCCACCCTTCTCCTTGGCTTGCAGCCAGGCCAGGCCGGGCCGGGCCAGGCCCCTCTAGTGGTGTTCCGCACCATTTCGACTCTCTCTCTCTCTCTCTCTGTCCCTTCTCGCTGTCTCTCTCAGCCACGTAGTTTTGTGATTCGCTGGCAAGCGGCGGGCGTCGGGACGCCTGAGAGGGACCTGTTAGCGCGACGAGTGCCGCCGACAAATAAGCGACGCCTGTGGCCCTGCGGCCTGCAGCGGGGGTCTGCGGTGGGGCCGCGGGGGCCGCGGGGGCCGCGGGGGCCGCGGGGGCCCTGCAGGCATTCCGAGACGACACGCGGGACACGACGGATGTCCCGACGAAAGGCGTAGGGCGGCCATTTAGCGTCCGCCGCTTCCGGCATGGCGCGGCATGCGATGTGCGGTATAAGCGTGCGACCCCTGGGGCTGCGGGGCTGTGGGGCTGTGGGGCTGCGGGGCTGTGGGGCTGTGGGGCTGTGGGGCTGCGGGGCTGCGGGGCCCTGGGTCTGCGGGGCTGTGGGGCTGCGGGGCTGCGGGGCCCTGGGTCTGCGGGGCTGTGGGGCTGCGGGGCTGCGGGGCTGTGGGGCTGCGGGGCTGTGGGGCTGCGGGGCTGCGGGGCCCTGGGTCTGCGGGGCTGTGGGGCTGCGGGGCTGCGGGGCCCTGGGGCTGTGGAGCTGTGGGGCTGCGGGGCCCTGGGGCTGTGGAGCTGTGGGGCTGCGGGGCCCTGGGGCTGTGGGGCTGTGGGGCTGCGGGGTTGCGGGGCCCCGGGGCTGCGGGGCTGCGGGGCTGTGGAGCTGCGGGGCCCCGCCTCCTGTCGCCTGCGGGTAGGTTTAGGTTCTGGGCGGCTGTGAGGGCTCGCTGCTCGCTGCCCCTGCCAGGTGTACACGGGGGCGGGGCGGGAATCGCATCGCGCCCCGTCTGGCCCCGTCGCCCTAATCGCCTGGGCCCTTGGGCCCTGCACACGGACCTTAAGCCTTAAGTTCGCTGTGCCGCGGGTTCCAACTTTCGGTCGTGTCTTTAGATTGTGCCTTGTTAGCGCGTGCTGCCGCTGCTGCAGGGAGGCCCACCCCCGCGGCCCGGCCCCGGGACAGGCGTTGTTATTTGTTGGAATATCCTTATATCTTCGAGGATGAGGTCTTCGCCCGCTGTTCGCCCGCTGCTCGCCCGCTGCCTGCCCGCCTGCCGCGGGCCAACACGTACTGCTCCCAGGCTCAGCAGACGACACGGCGGCCACTAGGGTATTTCGGAGAAGTTCCAAACCAAAGATGAAAAAGAACAACAAGAATATCAGCGGCAACACAACGCGCCTATCATGAGGGTTACCGTAGCAGAGGGTGTCTCCGAAATACCCTATTGCCATTACCCCCACACAGCGTGCTTGTTTGTCACCGTTGTTGGGTGTTGCTAGGTAACGAAACCAAGTGGTTCGGGTAGTGTTGCAGCCCGCTGGCCCGCTGCACCCGCGAGGTGATGGCAGTCCTCCCGCCCCGCTCCCACGTCGGCGGCCACGTCTCCGGCTCGGCTACCCGCCCGGGAAACTTCTCACTTCTCACTCCCCGGACAGCCACATTTTCTGCATGCGTGGTTTCCACATTGTGAGCCTCTGGCTGGGCCGGGCTGCCAGTGCTGTATGTACTGTAGCGGGCCGGGTTCTAAGAAGCACAGCGCACACATTACTGCACAACGACTGCATGCGTCTACAGCGGCCCCGCCCGGCCCCGCCCGGCCCCGCCCGGCCCCGCCCGGCCCCACCCGGCACCGCCGCACTGCGCGCCGAGCCAAGACCAGACCGAGCCACCCACACTAAGCGGTCGTAAAAACCCAACTAATGCGCAATTTGTATGACAATTGAAGAACAAATTATTCCGCTTGCACACATAGACGAACACAAGACGCAGAGGGCTCCGCCTCGGGACTACGTGGGTTCGTACTCGGCCAGCAACAACCTCACCCGTCATACCTGCTGGGAGGGGTCGGAGGGGCAGGGCTCGAAGGAGAGAGGGGGGGGGGGGAAAGGGGTTCTCCCCCTCCTCTCCCTCTCTTTGCAAAAGCCGCCCGCGCTGCTTCATTGCTGTGCAATGATGACGCTGATGCCCCCGGAAGGGAGGGGGAGGGGGGAGGGGGGGGGCACTCGGGTCCGGTTCGTACGCTTTGCATGTTGATTGTGAGTGGCACTGCTCCCCATGTTTCCGCTGTCGTACACACATGCGGACCGCGACGCACCTGTGTGGCCAGACAACGCAACACCGCGGGTTCGAATCCTCCTCCGGGACCACAGGAATATTTGTTTTTCAGCGGCGCCGGGCCGGGCCGGGCCGGGCCGGGCGCACACACAGGCGGCGCGCGTTTGGTCCCTTTCGGGGCGGAATATGGAGGTGAGGGATCGGCCGGGCGAACACGGGCGGCGAGCGGCCGAGCGGCCCGGTCTGAGTGGACACGCGGAACTCGGCCGGACACGGCGCGCCGCGGCGGGTTTGACAAACGGGGAGGGTAAATACCGCACTCACACCCCCGTGGGGCTGCAGCGCCACCACCACGCCGTTTTAATTCAAGTGTCCTGTGCGTCACGGTACGTGACGGCGTGTTTGTCACGGTGCGTCACGGTTTGTCACGGAGCGTCACGGTGTGTCACGGTGTGTCGTCCGCGTCGGCACTTGTGTACCGTGCACTCAGCAGCACCCCGGACCCCGGGGATGAGAAATCTCCCCTCATAGCACAAAGTAATATGGGGTCGGCCGCCCAGACACACACTCACACACACACACACAAGCTCTCCCTCCCTCTCTCTCTCTCTCTCTCTCTCTCTCTCTCTCTCTCTCTCACACACACACAGAGGTTCACTCGGTGTCCGGCATTGGCCCGAAACAACGGACACGACACGACATGATGGCGCCGCTCTGCTCCCTAATCCCACGACTAATAATCACTATTTGCGCGCGGGGGCCGTGGACTGCCGGGAACTCTCTCTCTCTCTCTCTCTCTCTCTCTCTCTCTCTCTCTCTCTCTCTCTCTCTCTCTCTCTCTCTCTCTCTCTCTCTCTCTCTCTCTCTCTCTCTCTCTCTCTCTCTCTCTCTCTCTCTCTCTCTCTCTCTCTCTCTCTCTCTCTCTCTCTCTCTCTCTCTCTCTCTCTCTCTCTCTCTCTCTCTCTCTCTCCCTCCGTCCGGCCTCTCCCTTACTCACCGTCCCTCCTCTACCCCCTGCGCGGCCAGGCCTGGGTCCGGGGTAGCGCCGTCCGTAGCGACAGCCTCTCACTCAGGTTGTCATCGAAGGTGTCGCAGGCGCTCCGGCTGTGGCTCAGGCGGCCGGGGCGGTGCGGTGCGGAGAGGCTCCCAGGTCCCAGGTGTGCCCTGTCAGAGGGTGGGAGGGGTGATGGCGTGTGGCTGTGGCCATTTTATCCTTCCCTCCGTATTCTATCGTTCGCGGTTTTGAACAAGGGTTGGTTTCGCGTACTGTGTTTGCGTGTCACGCTTGTTGGCATTGTTGGTCACAAAATAAATTATAATTGATGTTTGACGACCACCGTGTTTGCGTTTTTAACCGGAGTGCAGATCAGCAACGTCCTTCGTCATGCGTCCAGCAAAAAAAGGCGGTCTTTTTTGTTCGCCAGGAAATTCTTTTGACACGCTTCATTCAGCAGCGAGCCCCGGCCGCCCCCCTCATCACCACTCCCATTTCATGACGGCGTGTTTTTACAACCGACCCGCCGCCGCGCCAACCGAACCCCCAACCCCCTCAACAACTTTGGTTTGTGCGGCCATGTCACCCTCTCGATCACCACCAATCTCCATGCAATCAACCGTAGCGCCGAGGCCGTGGCCGGTGCTGCCGAGGCCGAGGCTGGGATGGTGGATACCGCTGGCAGTGCTGAATGATTACTTTAGTGGTCGCCAGGGATGGCACGGCCGGCACGGCGCGGTCATGCCGCACTGCTGCCGTCTCCATCCCCAGCCCGGCACGGCCCGGCCCTCGGCCACCACGGCCCCGGACAGCACAGCCCGGGCCCAGCCAGACCAGAGCCCTCCAGGGAGTAGCCGGCCGCTCCAAAGTGACGCAGTCAATCACCTCCCGCAGCAGCGGCGGCGGTAGCGGCGGCAGTAGCGGCGGTAGCAGCGCCGATCCGCCCCCTGATTTCTGAACCAGGCCAGGCATAGAGGCCAGGGGGCTGCTGCCATAGTTATGTCGCTGTAATGAAATATGGATGCAATGTACGGCAGAGAGCCCCTCGGAAATGGTACACCGGGCGAGACACGCAGGGGTGGGGGACAGCGGGAGGGGCGGCGGGAGGGGCGGCGGGAGGGGGAGTGAGGGGCAGTTGTTGTCTCACATTTCGCGACGCGTGCACGAATTGCCCCTTTAACAAGGTCGTATAACTACGCCGCACAAAGGGTTTGGCTCGTTTGGGTGAAAAATGGCGGGGGTGGTGGGGCAGGGAGGCCCATCGGCCCATGGCGGCCCATGGCGGACCGACGGCAGTCCATGGCATGGCTTGGCATATGTCATCCCACGCGCATGCGATCGAGTGGCTGCGCGGACGGCCGGGGTCCACCGACAACCGGCCGAAGTAGCGGGTTCAAATACCGGGACAAGCTTACTTTTTTTATCGTCGTGGCGCCCACTTCCCTTTTTCCCCTGTCCATCCGATACGGGAGCGAAACTTGTCGGAGGAGTGCGCGGTGCGGCGCGGCCCTCCTGCTGCTGAATTAGAAGCTTTTTCGCTATCGTGTGATCTCGGGGGATTTCCAGCGACGCAGCGGAGGGCAGCCACGGCCGTGCGCACGGGCGTGTGAGACTGCGGCACGGCGCGGGCACAACGCACCCAGCCGCAGCCACAGCGCCGCGCCGCGCTCAGCCCAGCTGAATCCCCGTGTCGCCAGATAAATCCACGTCCATCGGTCTTCCCTTCCCCGTCGTCCCCTCCCCGGCGCGGCCCGATCGGCCGGGACGAGGACGGCGACAGTCGAGGGGAACACGCTGACGACACGGCGGGGAGGGGACTTTGTGTGCAGCGGTGCGCCGAACGCCACCGGTACGCCAGATCACACAGAAGCGGGAGCAAACATCGCCCGCTCCGGCTGGGCTCCGGCGGGGCTCCGGCGGGGCAGGCAGGTGACTTACGGCTCCGGCTCTGCCTCCACCCGCTCCGCACTGCTCCGCACTGCTCCGCACTCGGCTGCGGCTTTCGCCGCTTCTTGTCTTGTTTAATCGCACCGCTCTCGAGCTTCTTGTCTCTCTCCGTCGCCACTTGTTCGCCGTAGCGTGTGGTGGATGTGGGGCCTCTTGTCTTCGCCGAGGACGCCAAAGAGGCTGCGCCGCGCCGCGCTGCTCGACGTCGCGGCCCCACACACTCCGCCGATGTCCGCCCGGAGATAAGCCGCCGCCGGCTTCGGCCGCCTGTTCTGCCGCCTCCGCCACTTCTTGCACTCCGCTCCCCTCCAGCGGAGCCAGCGGAGCCCCCGGCGGGTAGGCAGTCCCGTCAGACGTGAGTGCGCACCGAGGCTGCCGGTTGCCTACCCGGACCTGCGCAGGGGCCGGGGCCGGACGACTGCCGCTCAGAGGATGGACTTGGCCGGCCGGGGGCTTTCGCTGTCCGATCCGCTCACGTTGTGAGTCGAGGGCAGCGGCTTGGAAGGGCCGAGGACCGGATCGTGTTGCACCATCCATCTATCTATCCTATCGGCCCGTTCTATCCACCCGTCTATCCGCAGTCTCGGCGGCCGGAACCGAAGGGAGGGGACTCGAATAGTACTCCGTACTCGGCGCCGGGCCGGCGTGTCGTGTCCGTCCGCCCTCCGCCTCGCCTCTCGTCATCGCCTGGCCCACCGCACCGCCCCGCGGCCCGCCACCCCTGGCGTTATGAGGGCACTTGTGGCCGGAGTGTGGGGTGGCGGCCCCGGCCCCGGACCCGGCCCTGGCCTCACTGCAGCCGCGGCATGAAAGGTGATGCATGGGCCTTTAATGGGCGTATCGGTGTCCGCGCACAAAGGGAGAGGAGGGCGATAGCGGCCCCTCCGCCCCCTCCGGCCCTCCGGCCGTCTGCTGGTGGTGGCCGGTGAAAAGAAATTATCGTCCGCTGGTGGTAGGTGGGAATCGAACCTCTGGCCAGTCGCATAGGCAGGGTGAGAACGGCGCCTGTCGCCGTGTGTTCCTATCCCATTTCCGAAACTGAACTACCACAAGTGTTCCGTCTCATAAAGATGCGAGATTAATTTTTGCGCAAATAAAAATCTTGCGAGCTTGAGGCTTCGTGAGATGCGGCGAGGAGAAGTTCATTGCGTTTGAATTGAGCGCGCGTGTCTGAGAGCGTGGAGCGAGGCGGGGGGGGGGGGGGCAGCGGGCTGCAGCGCCGGCACGGCGGAGGCTCAGTTACCGCGGAGGGACGTAAAACGTCCGTCCCGCAATCCGGTGGCGCCAGCGGAGCCTCGCAGCTCCGTAGGCCGCAGGCCCCACAGCTCGCTGGCACTGTGCGGCAGGAGACGGCACGGGGCGGGGCGGGGCGGGGCGGGAGGAGGGCCGGCCGGGGGGCGCCGGACATAAACCTAATGGTAAACTGCGTGGTAAAACTGTTAAGGGGTGCGTAGAGGGGTGGCAGGCAGCGGCAGCGGTAGGCCTGGCGGGCGCGGCGGCTGCGGGGACTTTTCATACTGCACATAACCCCATGTGCCGCCCCCGGCCCCCGCCGCCCCCGGCCCCCGCCGGCCCCGCCGCCCCCGCTGGCCCCGACCGCACGGCAGCACTGCGCACTCGCTGCTACTTGGCACTACTACATCGCCGGGGATTGCAACAACCAGAAAGTCATAAAGCAGCCGGCCGAAACGTCGCGAGTTATGGGGGGCGACGCGCGCTGCTGGTGCTGGTGCGGGGCGGGGCGGGGCGCGGCTAGTAGGCAGCAGCGCAGCGGCCCTCCGGGGCCTCTCCCTTCTAATTGTTACAGCCATTGTGAACTGACAACTTCAACTTCCACCGCAGACGCACACGCCGTGCGGCGGCCGGGGGGGGGGGGGGGGCGGAGGGGACGGTCTCGCGGTGGGCGCGCGGTGGTTAGGGTTAGGCCCGTGCGCAGGGGGCGAGGCGAGCGGCCTGCCATCACGATGCCCATCAACGCACAGGAGGCCGGCGGGGGCGGCGGGGGCGTACGCCCCGCAATTACCCCGTACGCCTACCTCGGGTCGTTGCCGGCCTCCCCAACAGGCGCCACCGGCGCCACAGGCCCCCGATGACCGCCTCCGACGAGACGAGTCCGATGATGTGATGCACTTCCAGCAGCGCTCCCAGCGCCGCGTGTCCCGCCCCGCCCCGCCCCGCCCCGCCCCGCCCCGCCCTGCCCTGCCCTGCTCGGCCGCACAGCGCACGTCCGCCCGGAATGCATCACGGGGAATGGCCCTGGACACGGCTCGCCACTCTGTCCGGGACAGTAAAAACGGGCGGCCAGGCGCCTACCCCCGCGCCGCCCCGCCCCGCCCCGTCACCCGCGGTGCCTGGGGTGCAGAATCAGCGCGGAACAACGTGTTCCGGCGGCTGTAACTGGGGTGATACTACTCACCACAGGGATGAAAAATTGCCATGAACATCGGTACAATTTCCCGAGACGGTTTCCGATGGCCCTTCTCACAGAACAGACCGGGGCAAGCGGCCCTCCAAGGACCTCGAGGGCACCAGCACCAGGACGCCTCACGGCGCACCCTTGCCGGTCGGCCGGCGGCCGCACGTCGTTCGGAGTGACGAGGACTCGCCCCAGAAAAGTTCACCACAGTCTGAGCGAGCTGTGAGAGGCGCCGACGTGCCCCACCGAGCGGTCTTCTGCCACATTCCTTTCCATCTGTCTCACCCGCGCTCCATTTACCCCCTCCCCCTCCTGTCTGCCTCTTTCTCTTTCTTCCTCGCATGTCAAGATTCGGTCTCCCTGATTAGAGTGAGGGGGCTTTACGCTTTTGCCGCAGTTATTTGTCCTCGCGATCCCGGCGGGCGATCAGCGCACCTCACTGCAGCGGGGCCTTCGTCTACGGCAAACTCACTTGTCCCGGACGTATCAGCCGAGCCGAGCCGAGCCGAGTCGGGCGCTGCCACTGCCACTGCCGCTGCCGCCTCGTTGATAATGAGTTGCCAAAGTCCCCGGCCTGGCCCTGCAGTGCAGCGCCGGCGTGCAGACATGGGAAAGGCTTCGGCAGCGCCGCGGAGCAGACGAATCCAGATCAGCAGCAAAAACCCCGTGTGAGTGGCCTGTCCCGCCCGGCCTGGCTTGCCGAGCGTATGAGGGCGGTGCTGGAGCCAACTGTCCTCGTCGGTGCGGGCCGTGGCTTCCATTCCCACACACGCGGTTTCCAACACACTGATTTTCGCGTCCAAATTTACCAAAATCCGCGTTTCGATCACGTGTGGCGTTGCTTCCTGCACAGCCCCCGAGGGGCCTCGGCCGCGCGCCCGCATCCAGGCGCATCTCTAATTTGCACGGCAACGACGCCGTGTAGTGTTTTATCTGTGCAGCGTGCGTGACTGTACGCCCCCGAGCTGCGGGGCGGAGGGGGCCGCGCGAGGCTAGTTGGGGCCGCTTCCCCCGGCCGGTGGAGTGTGGAGTGCCCTGCACGGAGCCCTGCACGGAACCCTGTACGGGGCCCTAGAGAGAATATGAGGGCGGCTCGGCAAGGAGCTAGTTGCCTAGTGGTCCTGGCAGTGCGCTTGCTGCACATGCGGGCCGCGTCCGCGGTACCAGACCAGCGGTGCGCACAGCGCACAGCCTGCAGGCCCTCGGAGGATTCGAACGCCGCCATTACCCCGCCGTGCCGAGGCCAGCCGAGGCCGAGCAGTGCCGAGCGCCGCTACCGCCGCTACCGCCGCTACCCAGGGCGGCAGGCGGGGAGGCGGGGGGAAGTGAAGATTTCCACTCGCGCCTCGTTCGCCATCGAAGTAGGCCATTTAGGGGCAGGTTGATGAGGGAATTAAGTTAATCTGCGAGCCGCTGCTCTGCTCCTGCTTCTGCTGTTTCGGGTCGTTGGAGTGAAGTACGCCGCGCGCGCTCTGCAGTCGTCGTGTTGGCGGGCCGGGGGACCGAGCCAAGCAGACAACATTTCCATAAAACGGACATTCGGCATTGCGCCTGGCCCGGGCCAGGGGGGGGGGGGGGGGGGGCAAACGGCATCGGGGAAGGGGGGGGGCGCTGGCATAGGACGGATACCTCCCGCACCGCATCCCGCCGCGGCAGTTTTCCTCTTGTATTTATAAATTTCTCAGCATCCGTGTCCGATATCGCGGCCGTGACGGCCCTGGCTGGCGGCTCCAGCGGCTCCAGCGGCTCCCAGCGGCTCCAGCGGCTCCAGCGGCCCCAGCCATCTCATGCGCCGTCGGTGGCTGATCCCAGCAACACATCCTGACGGATCCCCGTCCGGCTACCCTCCCCCCTCCTCCTCTCCCCCCCCCCCCCCCCCCCTCCGGCCGGCTCGGCGGACGGACGGACGCTCCGGCGATAACATCGACGGGAATGAGTTCCACGAATCGCGAATCACATGCGATTGCCGAATCCATGGTAAAGAAAATCGGGGATCAGGACGAAAGCCGAAACCAGCATCATGGCGGGCGAGGGGGGGAGGGGAGGAAGACACGCGGCCGAAGGGCACGTACGGCTCCTGTCCAGTATCTCTCGTGTCACGGGCCAAGGGGCACGGCACGGCACGGCACGGCACGGCACGGCACGGCCCCCTGCCTGATCCGTCTTCATCAGTACCCTTTCCCTCCCCTCCCCTCGCAGCGCGGTGGCATGCCCACCGACAGTTTGAATCACTTACGGCTGGCCGCCCCCGACCGCCCCCGCGGCCCCCGCCTGCCCCCGGCCCGGACCGCACCTGCCGCCGCGCCTCCCACTGCGCACTGGTAGCTTCGTGCTCCTTCCCCTCTCGGCTTAGAGCAAAACGCTTTAACTTTGGAGCCCAGCTCTTATAATGCATTCACGGCGGATGTATTACTGGCTGCTGCTGCTGCTGCTGCTGCTGCTGCTGCTGCTGCTGCTGCTGCTGCAGGCGCCGTGGCAGGTGCACGAGCCGGGCACGGGCCCTGGGCAGGCCCCGCACAGCACAAAGCCTCGGGGAGGCATGTTGGCGTGTGCCCGTCCCGTGTGCGGCGCACTCACAGAGCGTCGCGTCACGGCGTCAGCCCGGAACTAGAAGTTACTGCTGTTGCGCCCTGCGCCCTGCGCCCTGCTGCGGACGGCCTTGTCACGCCGAGCGCACGCCCACGGCACACCCCACGGCAGCCTCACTGCAGACCCCAATTTTCACGATTCGTCGTCTGCTGTGCTGTGTCCTCAAGGACACAGCCCTTGCTCCGGCAGACTTCTGAGATGCAAAAGGACGAAATTTTCTACACGCTTAAAAGTAGCGATTTTCACAGCGTAGTTTTGAAACTATGAAATATCGGCTTGTTTCCGATCGTCATGGAAATACTCTGACATTTTTTTTCGGCGCGTCCATTCTGCCGTGCGCGGGGCGTGACATGTTAGCGCCGGTGGCACGTCCGCGACACAGCGCGACACGACACGACACGCGTTGGCGGCCGGGGAACGGCCGGACGTCAGACGGAAGCGGCGCGGATCACGGAGGAAGTAGTTGGTGGGGTCGGGGCTCATAAAAGAGTCGCACCGCAGCTCCGCAGAGCGCCTGTTGGGTAGGCCGCCCGCCCGACACACGCGCTCGGCGGGACTGCCTGCGCGCCGTGGTCAGGCGCTGTGCTCCGCTCTGCTCCGCTCCAGAGGGAGGTAGTCGGAGCGAAGGCCCAGGCGTGGCAGTGATGGCATACCCCCAGGGAGGAGGTGCCCCCGGTACACCATCCCTAGGGGCCATATGTACCCCCCCCCCCCCCACCAACCGACTCGGGGGTACACTATCCCTAGGGTTTATGTACCCCCCGGGGGGTACACCATCCCTAGGGATAGTGTACCGCCGAGTCGGTTGGTGGGGGGTACACGGTCCCTAGGGATAGTGTACCGGAGGGTACAGTTTCAGGGGGGTAAGTGGTCCCTTTTACACCGGTCCCCGTGCTGCCCGCTGCACTCGGCACCTCCCTAGCTGCACGCTGCACCGCGCTGCCCCCGCCGGACGCTGTCGAGGTGTTGTACTGGGCGCTAACCGCTCTTGCGGCCCTTTACCCGCCCCGTCCCGGCCTGCTGGGGCTGGAGCTTATCGGATTGGCCGGGCTTCGGCCGCGCCGCATATAATATGCATGCAGAGCTGTGCACCCTGCGCCGGCCGCTCTCACGCTCAGCTTAGGGCGGCGTGCGCCCGGGCTCGGCTCGGCTCGGCTCGGGCTGCGCGCTGAGGACACGGCCGTCGGATGCGCCCGGCGCAGGCAGCCACCCCTCCGCCCCGGACCTGGCCACGACGCTCGGCGACGAATTGCTACATTCACGACACACTCGTTCGCAGAAGTGACGCGCGCACGAATGGGCGTGGCACCGCGGCGTGCGGACAATGCGGACCTCCCCCGTTGAGGGACACTTCTCCGACGACGCAGCCGCCGGCAGCCGGCTGCGAGACAATTCAGGCATTAATGAGGTCGGCACGCGTGTGCTGCGGCAGCGGCTGCGGCAGCGGCTGCGGCTCCGCGCCCGCCCGCCCGTCTGCCCGCCCGCGGCACACACGGCGCCACGCCTCCCCGCACCTGTCACCGGATAACTACCACGCAACACCTTCACACACATACATATGAGTCAAGTAGTGTTCACACGAAACTCGAGTCCCCGCGCCTGCACTGCCCCCCACCGCCCCCACCAACCAGACCTGCTCTCGGAAGTAAAACAAGAAGTGGAACATGGAGCGGTGCCGCCACACCCGCCCCCGCCAGACCCCTTCCTGCTTCCGCGGCAAAACCAAATCTGTAGAAAATCTCTGGCAGCAGGGCGGGGGTGGTGGTGGGCGGGGGGTGGCATAGGCGTCCGAGTCCAGACCGGAGAGCGCGGCTAGGGGCGGCGGGGGCGGCGGGGGCGGCGGGGCGCCTAGCCGAGCCTAGCGGAGCCTGGCGGTGCCCGGCGCGCAAAACTTGCGTTGACTTGAATTGTTCCGGCGAAAACAATGGTTAATTGTCTCCGCGGCGACGGTGACGACGCACTTGGCCGCGTTGCGGAGCATTGCGGTGCCAGGGAGCGGAGGGGTGGGGGTGGGGGCGGGGGAATTAGAAGTGAAACAAGAAAGGAGAGGTGCCACTGTTGTCCGCGTGATCTAGCCGTCTAGCAGCCCCGAGGGGCACATCTGTCCTGAAAATGTTGTACGATGATTGTACAAACACTTCGGTGGGTGGGTGACGGGAAGGGATTTTACGTGACTGCATTTCTTGCTGTTTTGTTAGGTGTGCAAGGACTTTACCGTGTGTTGCACCGGCCCAGATTATCGTCCCACACCCGGGCCGCACTATTGTACAAGGGACTTTACCATGTTACTCACCGGCCCGGTGCCCACATAAGTTTTCAGGACCTTTACCATGATGCATCGGCTCGGAGCACACAGGTTTACAAGGGACTTTGCCATGTTACGCACCGGCCTGGCGCCCACAGGTTCTCAGGGACTTTACCATGCGATGCACCGCCCTGGCACCCACAGGTGTTTCTCGTCGAAAACTCTCTTTAAGAAAACTGGCGAGCCCCGAAGCTTCCGCACCGCAGCAGGGCCTGTGCCGCCTGTGCTCGTGCTCAGTGACATGCCGAGGACCCCCGAGGACCTGCTGCGGGGAGGGGCCCTAATCAGACGTGCGCCAGCCATGCCCCTTTATAACAATCTGCCCCGCTCCGCAGCCTCCGCAGCCTCCCCTCCGTCCTCCGCCGTGCCGTACGTCGTCTGCCGTTATCAGCTGCGTCATGCACACACGGTACACAAACAGCAATATTCGCGGGCGGGGACGACAGAGGGTGGTGCCCCGCCCCCGCCCCGCCCCCGCGCTGCCCCTGCCCCGCCCCCGCACCGCCCCAGCACCGCCCCAGCCACCGACCGCCACCGCCGCCTTCCTGAGGGCGGCGGCGTATGGCCGCAGACAAAAGGCGAAACGAACGGAAAACCGTGTCTTAGCGGCAGAGCAGAGCGGAGCGGGGCGGAGCGGTCCTGATAGTCATCTCCCAACTAACTCATCCTATGTGCTGCGATGCGGTCTGCGGTGTGCCGGGGCCGGGGCCAGGACCTGGGGACCCGGCTGAAAGGGCTCGGCTCAGCCGGGGGCGGGATGCTGGGGGCTGTGACAACCCCTTCCCCCGTCGGCACAAGGACAGTAAGTGCACCAGTCGTCAGACCTCAGCCGTCTGCTCTGCCCGCTCTGCTCCCTCCGGACTCTCAGATCAAAGACCATCTTACGTGACATCGGGGGCAAGTGCAGTGCGGAGGGCGGCCGAGGGCAGCAGTGCCAGAGCCGGTTGTTGAACACGCGGCAAGCTGAGAACTGGACTGCCGCGCTTCGAAGCCACCGGCCACCCCAACCCCGTACCTCCAGCCGAGTCAGTCACTCTGCGCTGTCGCCGCTGACGTTTAATCCCGCCGGGGGTGAGGCCGAGCCGAGGCCGAGGCCGGGTCAGGCGGGGTCAGGCTCAGTACGGCAAACCCAACCCGGCGGCCGGGACCTCAGCGACTTTGTCTCGGCACGAAAGCCATCTGTTCGGTTCCTTGCCTTGTTATCCCCACCCTATTAGGGACCCCCGAACAAAAAGCCAAAAATAATATTGGGGCCGCGGGGGCCGCGGGGGCCGGCAGCGCCGCGTCCCGCCGCGAAGTCCTTCCTAATAAGATTGACGGCGACTTCCGATAACAACGGCGCGGCGCGGTGCTCGCCGGGGACATGTAAATAGGACAGCGATACGGTGGGGCCGCGGGGCGTCGTTAGGCAGCGGATGCCTCTAGCGGTGGCTCCAGCGGTGGCTCCAGCGGCGGCTCCAGCGGCGGCTCCAGCGGTGGCTCCAGCGGCGGCTCCAGCGGCGGCTCCAGCGGCGGCTCCAGCGGCGGCTCCAGCGGCGGCTCCAGCGGCGGCTCCAGCGGTGGCTCCAGCGGCGGCTCCAGCGGCGGCTCCAGCGGTGGCTCCAGCGGCGGCTCCAGCGGCGGCTCCAGCGGCGGCTCCAGCGGCGGCTCCAGCGGCGGCTCCAGCTAGCCGCCCCGCCGTGCTCAAGTACCTGACCACGGCGGGGGCACCAGCCAGAGCACACCCCTGGTAGGTATTCGAACCCGGGACGTCAGTCTGAGCGAATCAGAGCGTCACACTGGACCTCCGCGCTCAGGCATATTCGAGGTCACATGTGGATGCACGCGCGTCTCCAGCCATACCCGGCCCCGGCCCCGGCCTCGGCCCTGGACACTCTACCCCAGCCGTCGCGACGCTTCGATCCTTATCCCCTCGACAGACTGCGGCGCTGACGTGGGCTGCTCACTGGCCACGGGGGCGGACGGCAGACAGGGAAGGGCAGGCACGAGGACCCCTCCCCCCCTCCTCCACGTGCCCGACCACCAGGACTGACGGCGGCCATAGGTGGCCATAGGCAGTCATGAGCGACCGTAGGCGGCCGTAGACAATGGCCGAGGCCGGCGCCCGGGGCCTTTACCTGTAGTGTTGGTGTTGGGCGGGCCCAGCCAGCGCTGCGGCCGCGGCCCCCAGCCCGGCCCGGCCTCGGCTCGACCCCGCACCGCACGCGCTACCCTACGCGCTACACTCCAAGGCCCACTTGGGTGTTTTGTCGCACTTTGCCCTCCGGCCTCGGCTCGGCTCGGGCTCTGGGATGGCTGTGGGGGAGGCAGGGGCACCGCTGGGACACCGCAAACCTCATCTCATCTCTGCCCTTGCGTGATTCTCATTGTCTCCGGAGCTAGACCACTTGAAGCGGAGGACACGCGTGTTGTGCGCGCCCTGTGGCGTGCGGCGTGCACCCCTGCAGGCTGATTATTAGGGCCCTCTTCCCTCTCTCTCCCCGCCTCCCTACTGGGACTTACGACGACACGCAAAGTCGCGGCATTTCAGAGCCAAAGAGCGCCTGAGTACCGGAGCCCCGCGGGTTCGAATACGGGCAGCGCAGCCAACTTTACTCCCGCCTGGCCACGTGACTCTGCAGTGTCCCCGTCCTGTCCCAAAAGTGCGTCTCATGCTGGCCGCACCGGCCCCCCTTTAACAAACAGTGTGAAAGTAGGACGAGAGAGAGAGACAGAGTTAGTGAGAGACAAAGAGGGGGGGGGAGAGAGAGAGAGAGAGAGAGAGAGAGAGAGAGAGAGAGAGAGAGAGAGAGAGAGAGAGAGAGAGAGAGAGAGAGAGAGAGACAGAGAGAGAAGGGGGCAGGGGTTGGCCGAGCTGGCTGCTGCTGGTCGAGCTGTCACGTGGTAAGGGCTTTCGCGAGAGGGCTTTCGCGAGAGCGGAGCGCTGCTTGCAGGGCACGCGGCACGGCACGGCCCGGCACGGCCCGGCACGGCCCGCCGGCAAGCAGGAGGCGCTCGACCTGAGGATATGCAGCCCATGAGGCTAATTTGTGTTTCATACAGAGGCAAACACGCCAGGAGTGGCGGTGGGGGGGAGAGGGGCGGAGGGGATGCGCCCCCCAGGCCTGTGTGCGCGCCCCGTGCCCCGTCGCCCCGTGTTTGGAGAGGGTGAAGGAAGACTTGGACACGCGCGCGCGCATGTGTGCGGAGGCGGTGCGGAGGGGCTAGGAGGCAGTGGGACGAGGAGGCCGGCGCAGCGGCCGGCGCGCGGTGTCTTTTCACGTGGATAACACTCGGCATTGGCCGAGCACTGCCTCTAAACTCGCCTCCATAATAAACCCTCACGCATGACCTCAATCCCGCTGTGTGTGTGTGTGTGTGTGTGTGTGTGTGTGTGCGTGCGGGCTCGCTTCCAGTAGCAGATAACCCGGGAGCTGTGGCGGCGTGGACGCCGGGCCGCGGGTCGGGGGCGTACCGGGGCTTGATGTGCCGGGAGCGTCAGTAGGCCCGGACCCTCCGGACCCTCCGGACCCTCCGGACCCTCCGGACCCTCCGGGCCCCACCGCACCGGACTCCAGCCCAGCCCAGCCCAGCCCAGCCCGCCGGGACCCGGACTCCTAGCCCCGAGCCTGGATTTGCGCACACGAGCGCGCCGCCCCGCCCGTCCCGCCCCCCGCCCCCCGCCCCACACGCCGCGCGGCTCGAAGCCCACGGCAGCCCACGGCAGCCCACGGCAGCGGGCTCAGACAATGGGAACGTGTCGGGGGGTCAACAATAATTTAGCCCGGATGAATGCGGGCCTGATCACCGTGCCTCATCATGGACCAATTAGGGCGAGGGGTGATAGTCGGGGCCGCGGGCAGGGCAGGTGTGGGAGTGGGCAGAGCGGCGGCGGTGGCGGCAGCAGCAGCAGCAGCGGTAGCGCTCGGCTCCACTCACACTGCCACTCTCATCGCCCGATGCCCCGGGCCCCGCCCCGGGCCCTGTCCCTGTGTGCCCCAGGTGCAGATGAGGTGATTCCGCATGCTCTTTCCGTCCCTGTGTCCCTCTGAGTAATGTTAATAATGCATCCACAGCTCTTTTGGGCCGCGCCAGGACATGACACCCCCGCACCCTCCTGCCTAGATCTGTCTGTGCGCGTTACGGACGCCAGCGGGGACAGAGAGAGAAGCATACGGAGACGACGCTGGGGACTTCAGGACGACGGAAATGTAACGTCTGGGATGTTATTGTACAAATTAGGAGGACTTGGCGGGTTTTGTTGTTGTGTGACGTAGGGCCCACCAGCTGCCCTGCAGTTCTCAAGACAGGAGTACTTGTTTGACAGACAGAATCCTTTTGACTTCTGACTGGCATACTCGTTGTAACTAGAAAATTCATCACTCTCCTATCATTTCGCTTCCTAACCCCTCAATAAGAAACATATGTGTCGCAACATTCAAACATGCCCAACTGATGCCTTTAGAACAACAGCACCGAGAACGTGCGGACGGGATTCGCCCGGAGACTAGAGTAACTTGCTGTACGTATAGCAGCAGCGCGAGCCAGAAAACGCCGTTGACCACTAGCGCCATCTCTCGGAGCGAACGGTGCTGCTCTCTGCGGGACAACAGTGGCTAAAGTATCAATAGCGCGCTGTTCTCCTCCACCATAACTGCGTAGCGTAGTGGGCTAGCGAACTGGTCGGCGACCGCAAGGTTGGGGGTTCAACTCTTTGCCGCAGTAAAATTTTTCTGAAGTCTGCCGACCGAAGATGGTGGGTAAAATATACCAAAAGAACGTATTCAAAGTGTGTTGTCTGAGTGACCGCGGACGTTGGACCGTGGCCATTCCCCGGAGGTTGAATACACTCGTTGACTCAGTGGTTCGACGCCCGAGCAGGGGAATGGTGCTTGCCAAACTCGGCAGAAGTTAAGTGTAGAGGCCTAGGGTTCGGCCTTCTACATTTTTCAAGCGTAAGGCCTCGGAATCTGGAGTAATCGGGCAACACCTACTCGGCTTGCTGGGTAGAGTACAATCGGCTTCGGCCGTGTACGATCTGGGCATCCTACCTCCCTCTCAATCCGCGAGGGAGTGGCCTCAGGGCCACAGACCAACTGGCTGGTCGAAGGGGGCTAACTCCTGAAATCTGGTCAGCGGAAGGGGCGATGTTGGCCGTTGCGGAAGCCCGCCTACCAAGGGGGCTGCGTCGTGCCTGTGTCTTAGTAGCGGTCAACTCCTGGTACACCGGTTCCCATCCGAACACCGAAGTTAAGCAGGAACGGTTCCGGACGGAAGTCTGGGACGAGGTAGGACCCACCCATTTTTGCCGTTTTTTGTTGTTGTTGTATTTTTTATTTGCAGGGTCTGAATCTTTAGGATTCAATATACTTTTGAATTAAAAAAAAATTATTGAAATGAAACGCTTTCTACCAATTAATACAGAAAAGAGGAAAACCGCGAAAAAACAAATTCGACCAATAGTGCATGAGTGTAACGAGCTCAACACTTTAAAAAAAAATCAAAACTTTTCATCATTTTAATTCACCTGGACAGTTGTGGACATTTCGTGAACCCCCCTTCCCCTCTAAGTGTCCACGTGGTATCTGAACAGCCCCGAAGAACGAGCCTGTCCTAGAACGGTGATGCGTTCTTAATGCCTGCCTTGTTCTTGTCCTTCGGAGCGCGCCTGTGAATGTCAGTATGCGAGCTACCCACCCTAAGCCCCCTACTTACTCCCAAGGTTAGTGTCCACGCAGCCGCGAGAGCCTCGGAGGCCCCTGATAGGCCCCTCCGCAGCGCCGCTGCCCCGTTCCATTTGTTTATGGAACGCATTAAAAAGACGTAGCGCCCTCGCTGGTCCTCGCCTCGCCCCGGGCTGTGCTGGGCGCGGGATGCATGGCCGCGGCGCACATCAGCAAATGACTCGGCCCAGGGTGCTTCATGATGAATTTTATATTACGGTGATGCTGGCCGGGGGCGGCCGAGGGCGGCCGAGGGCGACTGGGGGCGGCCGGGGGCGGCCGGGGGCGGCCAGCGGGGGAGGCTAACCCCCGGCCCGGCCCGGACTCACCCCTTCAACTCCCCGGACGGGCCGGCTCTACTCTGCTACTGTGATTTGCGTGTTGCCTTTGCCGTGCTCCGTGCGCGCGGCTGTGTGCGGCGACGTGACGAAAACCACGGAACTCCCGCGGTATCCCCAGCGCAGTTATCCCAGTGGCAGCAGCAGCAGCAGCAGCAGCAGCAGCAGCAGCAGCAGCGCAGGGCGGGACGCGGTGAGCTGGAGCTCACAGGCCGTGCCGGGGAGCCGGAGGGCACCGCAGGCAGTCGCCAGGCCACCGGCAGCGGCAGCGGTAGCAGCGGTAGCGGCAGGTAGGCCAGGGCGCAGCGCAGGGGTGGAGTCCCACGGCTACGGGCCACAAACCACGGCCGAGCTTATCCCACCCCCTGTGCGAATCTGTCTAATGTATTCGGGAGTGCGTCGCGTGGACTGGCCGCCACGTCACGCTCGTGTCACGCACGTGTCACGCGACGGCGGGGGTCCTGCAGGATCCTGGAGGGTGCAGGGTGTGACAGGACGTTCTTGAAGGCCAGGAGGATCTGGTCCTCCTAAAGGGACCGGAGGAAGTCTGCGGAAGGTCCTTGAGGACTGGAGCAACGCATGTAGTGCGTGGAGAGACCTGGAAGGGGCCTGGAGGGGATCTGGAGGGCGAGAACACGTCGCGGGGCTGGGCTCCCGCTGCTCGAGGCGGAGTGCCTAGCTGCAGTGACGCTTCATGTATTGTGCATGCCGTTATTTACATTAATAACCCCCGCATGCCCCGTACCAAGGCCACTAAGAAGAGCACCTTCTTGTTGTTGTCCTGCAGTGGTCTCACAGGGACTCCACAGGGCCCCCGCCGGTCCCCGACCACACGCATGGCACTCGGAAGCCGCCTGGCCGCCATGTAGAGCGTGCGGAGCGAGGCGCGGAGGCCGGCGACCACAGTCAGCCGTCGGCAGGACGTTAGTTTGCATGCAGCCGGTGTTTGAACCCGCGCACAACTGTGCCACTAGTCGTCAAATTTCCCACCAGGGTAGCTCAGCCCGCAGGCCCGCCCGCTCCGTGTGCACCCCGACCCCCGCAGCCCCCCCGGGCCCCCAGGCCCCCGGGCCTGCTCCGGCCGCTCGTGTTCCCGTGCACCGGTTTTTGTGTCGTTCTGCCGTGGGCGGGGAGCCCCCCTGGAGCCCCCTGGAGCCCCCTGGAGCCCCCTGGAGCCCCCCTGGAGCCCCCTGGAGCCCCCTGGAGCCCCCTGGAGCCCCCTGGAGCCCCCTGGAGCCCCCCTGGAGCACCCCTGGAGCCCCCTTCACCCTCTGCCTCCCTTGCACCGCCTAAATTCTGAATAACACGGAGGCCTCGCGCTGCGTACTGCGCACAGCGTACGGTGTCCGCCCCAGAAAATCAGCGCCCGCTGGCTTTTACACAAACCTCCCGCAGCTGCCGCAGCCCGGCCCGGAGGCCCCGAAGGCCCCGAAGGCCGACACCGCAGAGCCCTCTGCTCCAAGTTGTTACACTTTCTTTAATAAGGTGAAAAGTTATGCAAGGCGCTGGAGGATCCTCGAAGCTCATTTGTCGGGTACTATCGTACCGCCTCGGGCATGTTTTGTTCCTAGAGCGTGAATAAAGATCCCCCGTGATTAACATAGCAGCGCACAGGGCGACCGGGCCGTGGCAGCCGAGCACAGGAGCCACGGCAGCCACGGCAGCCACGGCAGCGCGGGCGGCGCTGGCGAAACAGCCACATCCCGGATCCCGGCCAGGCGGCGGCTTGGCGGCCCGGGGCCCGGGGCCCGGGGCCCGACCCACCCGCGCAGAGGGAACTTTGTTGCCTTGTGGACTACATTAACGCGCTAGGGTCTTGTGAACGGAACGCCAAGTGGCGGTACGGTACGTGAATCCATCTAATACTCCCTTCACAAAATGCGGGCTCCGACGTCTATCAGGATGTGCCCCGGGCCGGCACACGGCAGCCGCGCCGCTGCGCCTCCTCATCGGGGAGCCCTACCTCCGGGGCGCACCGCCACGCCCCGCCACGCCCCGCTCCGCCCCGCTCCGCCCGCCTCATCTGCCATCCGCCGGCGGAATCGCGTGGCATCCGTCGAATTTGCATTCCAATTTCAGCGCCGCCGCATTGATATTCACGTTACACTCTGCGAGTATAATTGCACCTGTTCATAATCCAGATGGGAGGAGAGCAAGCCAGGCGAGCCATCCAGCAGCCGGGGACTCTATCGTGATCCATCCGCTGCAAATCCCCCTCCCCCTCCC
The DNA here is from genome assembly GCA_038380765.1 of Odontothrips loti. Lineage (NCBI taxonomy): Eukaryota > Metazoa > Arthropoda > Insecta > Thysanoptera > Thripidae > Odontothrips > Odontothrips loti. The sequence continues at coordinate 7,878,683 of CM076244.1, read as the reverse complement.
CCTTTGCCCGCCTTGCCCCGCCCTGCCCGGAGCGCGGCCTTTCCTTCCCCCGGCGTGGTCCGGCCGACACACGTCGCAGCCCCGGATGAAAATTAATTTATTAACAGGCAAATGGCGAGGAAGGGGAGTAACGGCGGCGTGTGTGGGTGCGAGAGGGAGAGAGACAGAGAGAGAGAGACTACGAGAGACAGAAAGAGACAGAGGCCGAGCGAAGAGGCACACGCGGACAGTCGACATAGGGTATACATCGCCGTCGGGCGAGACGTTGTGTTCCGTGAACCCCCAATTGGAACGGGTGTCAGACGGCGCGGTGCTGCGGGGGGGATCCGGGATCTGGGATCCGGGATCCGCACCGTCTGACCGGCAGTATCGACGGCTCCGGGTCCCGGACGTGGCCGCCGGCCCTGCGGGGTGCAGACGGAGCGGAGGCCCTGGAGCCCCGGGCTCAGACGCGCGGTTTATCCGCCGCGCGCGGCCCCACACGGCGGCACGGCGGCACGGGGATGCACCCGCCCGGGCTTTGCAGGACAGGCGGCGCGGTGCCGCCGAGGGCTGCCGTGGGGAGGGCGGCGGGGCGGCGACCGTGATTGCTGGATCAGGACAAACATTGCGGGGATTTGTCTTGCCTTCCCCCCCGCGGCGGGGCTCTGGCGGGGCTGGCGGGGGCTGGCGGGGGCCCCGGAGGGCCGCTGGATAGGCCAGGTATCGCGACAGGATAAAGCGTCCAACGAAAACAGCCCAGGAAATTGAGTGAAAGTGAGAGCACTCGGTGAAGGGCGCGGCCCCGGCTGGGGAGGGTGTGGCGCGGTGCGGAATAACACCGGTGGCTTACCAACACCGGCGGCTCGCGCGGTTCTCGGTCCTCGCTGGGGCGTCGTGGAGGAGCAAGACGCCCTTGGCAGACCCAAAACCCCTGCTGCAATGCCTGTTCGACTGTGTGACAGGCTGGGCGGTTCACACAGGGGGTGGCTGACTGGGTTGGGTTATGAACGGAGTGGTGCAAATATTACATGTTTAATATTTAATAAAAACTAGAAAAACTGGCCAATATTTCATATTTTTGTAGCATATCATTTATTGGACCGAATGGACGAAGTTGAGGAGTGTTATTCCTGGTATTAGTGGAGCGTGTCAAGGGAAGGCTTCCTTTCGGGTTTAAAGCCGGTCGTTGCCGGAGCGGTTTCGCCAACGTATCTGGAAACCTTCTAGGGACGGTCGGGTACCAAACCCGAACCCCACAGGACGCTCTGAGAGTTCCCCGGCGGCCGCGAGCCGTGCCGTCCTCGGCTGTCCTCCTGTAATGATGACGTGCTGTTTATGAGGCAGTACACCGAACCCTCGGCAGAGCCCTGCAGAGCCCTGCAGAGCCCGGCAGAGACCTTGTGAGGGCCCTCGGCAGACCCTCGGCGGCCCTTGGCGGGGACTAGGTACACCCAGAGCTAGGCGGAGAGCTAGGCTCGGCTAGGCTTGACTAGGGCCGACCACCCTGCGCCCCCGCCTGCCCCCGCCTACCCCCGCCTGCCCCGCCCCGTGGCTTCGGACTCTTCCTGCGAAACCAAGAGCCAATCTACATATTAAATCCTCTTTGCTTAAAGATGCCTGCAATTCAGGCTTTCCACACATGCCTAGCTCCCGCTAGCTCCCCACCCGACCCCTAGCTTTTTCCGCTTTATGCATGTCTATGTGTCGGTGTGTGTGTGTGTGTGTGTGTGAGAGAGAGAGAGAGAGAGAGAGAGAGAGAGAGAGAGAGAGAGAGAGAGAGAGAGAGAGAGAGAGCCACTTTCCCCTGTGGACATGCCTCTTTATGGGACCGCCGTACGACACTCTCCATAAGACTTTCATTCACAGAGACATGGAAGAAAGTAGGCAGAAATTATCGCAAAATATACTCCTGCTTGGTGTGCTTGGAGTTGAAAAAGGCGCGTTCTCCCCCCCCTCCCCCCCCCCCCGTGCACCTCTTCCTCTGTGCCCGCTTCCATGTTCCACATTTCTTTCTTTTCACATCAACTTAATTACAAAGCTGCACCCCGTAATAATTCTCCGTCCGCCGTGGGGCCGCACGGGCGGGGCGGACGCCGAGCGGACGTCGGCCCGGCTCGGCTCGGCGGGCAAAAAGTGTCGCGGACACTCGAGAAATCTCCCTGTCCAGGTGGAATACAAAGCGCAAGCGCCGGGAGGGGCCTGGGCTTGCCTGGGCTCGCCTAAGCCAGCCAGCGCAGCCAGCAGCCCCCGGTTTTTGCATGTGTGTTGTGTTCCCCTCGTGTCAGCAGAGGAAGCGAAGCGCGCAGCGCGCTGCCAGAGCCCGGGGCGGCAGGCGCCCGGCAGGGTCGGCAGGCCCGCTGGCCACGGCTGCGCTCAGATTGCCTACCGTGCAGGCGCTTCAGCCGTGTGTGTGTGTGTGTGAGTGTGTGTGTGTGCGCGGCAGTGGTCCTTTCGCACCTGCGGGTGACACGCGGAGGGAAACAGGAGACACGTCGCCGCCAGCGACATACACGACATGGTCGTGCAGGCGGGGCGCCGTGGTGTCGGCGACAAAAACTGGGATAAAGCTCTCCGTGTGTGTGTGTGTATGTGTGTGTGTGTGTGTGTGTGTGTGTGCCTTTTGCGGGGCAATCGGGGAGGGCACGGCACCGGCACGCCACGCCACGACACGGCCATAACTCTACGCCAAGTCACATGCATGATCCCGGGGGCGCCGTTGCCGCCGCCGGCCGCTGGCTTCCGACGTCGTCGACGGCGGCCTGTGTCGCCGCTAACGCTGCTGCTACCACCGCTGCATCTGCTTTTTCCGCTGCTTTTGCACGCATTTAGAAGCCGGAATTAGCCGGGAGAGCTGACTGTCCCTCTTCATGCGCCCACGGCGCCCGCCTCGCCTCGCCTCGGGCCTCAGCACCCGGGCGGCCGCCGAGCCCCGGCCTAAAAGTGTTGCCGACCCGCAATGATTTATAGTGTCTGTGTGTCTCGCATATCGTGCGTGCACTGCGCCCCTCCGAGTGTGTGTGTCGGAGCGTGTGTGTGTGTGTGTGTGTGTGTGTGTGTGTGTGTGTGTGTGTGTGTGTAGGTGTGTGTGTGTGTGTGTGTGTGTGTGTGAGAGAGAGAGAGAGAGAGAGAGAGAGAGAGAGAGAGAGAGAGGGGGGGGGGGGGGCGGGGAGGGGGGTTCTTCTAAAACTCATTCCGACGTCGGCTCTCCGTCCGCGCACCTCTTGGCGCTCGCCCTCTGCGATGACAGGTAAGTCGCGGCGACCCGTTTAGACGACGACAAATGATTCGAGAATGGAGTCGCGGCCGTGTCGCCTCGGCTCCTGCCGCACACACACACACACACATACACACACACACACACACACACACACACATACACACAGACGCGCCGCGCGGCAAGGCCTGTGATGGTGCAGTCAGCAGCCCCAGTCCCCCCGTCCTCCGGCCCCTGGGCTGTCCCGGGCCCCGTGCTGGGGACCACGCCGGGGACACTGATAACGTCTCCTCTAGCAGGGATAGCCACCGCCACGGACCACCCTCCTGGAGAGGCTGACCCGGCCGACCAGCACCCCTGCCAGACCGCCAGGCCAGGCCACGCACACGGCTCCCCGCAAGGCCATCCCGCACCGCCTGGTCGCCTACCTGGACTTGCCAAGTGGCCAACCCGCGGACCGCCACTTTTTCACCCGGGCTCCTCGTCTGCTCTCCCTGCGCTTCTCCGGGGCTCCCCAATCTCCCCGTCTGCTCTCCCTGCGCTTCACCCGGGCTCCCCAATCTCCCCGTCTGCTCTCCCTGCGCTTCACCCGGGCTCCCCAATCTCCCCGTCTGCTCTCCCTGCGCTTCACCCGGGCTCCCCAATCTCCCCGTCTGCTCTCCCTGCGCTTCACCCGGGCTCCCCAATCTCCCCGTCTGCTCTCCCTGCGCTTCACCCGGGCTCCCCGATCTCCCCGTCTGCTCTCCCTGCGCTTCACCCGGACTCCCCAATCTCCCCGTCTGCTCTCCCTGCGCTTCACCCGGGCTCCCCGATCTCCCCGTCTGCTCTCCCTGCGCTTCACCCGTCCTTGATAACCATTACATTATTCCGCCGCGGAGGACAATTTTTCAAATATTATTCAATTACGAAGGCGGCCATCTCAGCAGCAAAGTACACACAACAGCAGCGCCGTGGCCTCCGGGGCCTCCCCGAGTCGCCCAGCCCCCGGCCTCCGGACCCACGCAACTCGGAGGTGGCGAAGCAGCACGGGCAGCGGCCCCGGCGGCCCGGCCAGATGGAGGAATTTAATCACGGCCGTGATGGATAGGCCCTGCCCGCCCTGCCCTGCCGCCCCGGGCCTGGACGGGCTGGACGCGACGAGAACAACGCGAAAGCAGGGAAAGGACGGCGCGGCGGCGTTCCATTGAAAGAAAGGAAAAGAGATGTAATGCAATGCTTAGTGAGACAAAAGCCTGTTGGCGCCCGCTCCTCGGCCCGCCGCCCCCAACCACCTGCCCCGGCCCCGGCCCGTGCTAATCTTGCTATGCTTGCCGTTGTAATTTCAGGCGACGGCGTCATTTTTCAGCGCGGCCGCCCTGTTCTGCTGGGCGGTGAGCACTGGCCCCCCGCCCCCGGACTCCGCCCCACCCCCGGCCCCCGGCCCCCGGCCCCCGGCCCCCGGCCCCGGCCCGCGGCCATGGCGCAAACCAACAGCAGCATCTCGGATATGCTTCTGTTCGCGGCTGTGTGCCGGTACAGTGGTGGTCGCGGACCCCGGCCGGGGTGCAGCAGTGTCCTTAGACCTCCCCCGGACGGCCGGCGGGGCTAGCCGCTCCCAGGCCTACGCCACCTTCATCCCCATCACCCCTCCGCCGCGCCACCCTTTCCACTTCGAGTCCTTTCTTCACGTTCTTCCCATTTTATTTTCGTCTTTTGTGCGGCCGCGAACATTTAAGAGCACAATGGCGGATCAGCACACAAAGTTGGGATCTAAATGAGATCTGAAAACTCTCGGGCTCGAGACAGATTGCAAATTGCCCAGTCTGCGTGTTTACAGCTCCCCACTCCCACTCCTACTCCCGCTCTCTCTCTCTCCCTCTCTCTCTCTCTCTCTCTCTCTCTCTCTCTCTCTCTCTCTCTCTCTCTCTCTCTCTCTCTCTCTCTCTCTCTCTCTCTCTCGCTCTCCCTCTCCCCCCACCCTCCTTCCCGCCCCTTCCCTCACCGGAGACCTTTGCCAGGCCTATCGATTCCATATTGTCTTTCATCCCCAAAAGTCGTCGGCCGTTTTTGCCTTTGCTGATTAATCCGCCCGTGTCGTTCCCGGTTGTCGGACCAAAGGTGGAGTCTGACGGAGTATAAATACGGCGTGTGCGGGGCGGGGGCCGGCGGGGGCTGGCGGGGGCGCAGCGCAGCGGATCACCAGCGCCCCGCTGCATGGCGTGCACGCCGTGCACGGCTGCCTGCCCGCCTGGCCGGGGACCGGGGGCGGCCGCAGCTTTGGAAACTTTCTAAAATTAGTCTCGCGCGGTTCGTGGGCCCCTGTCGTCGGAAATGCGTTGTGTGCATGCTTGTTAACGGGGGAAATTAGCGGATCCGCGGCGGGTGTTGGACGTGTTGGCCGACCCCGTACGCCGCAGGCATTGTGCTGCTGGCATGGGACGTCGTCTCCTTCTGGACTGGAGTTGGTTTAAGCCGCCGGTCTCACCTAGAGAGGAGCGGTTGTGCTCCTGGAGCGGTACTCACCGCCAGCCGCCGGTCTCACCTAGAGGAGTTGTGCTTGGAGCGGTACAGGGTAGTACAGTCCGTCCTCGGTACCCGTCGGTACCACACCTCACCGCCAGCCGGCGGGGCCGCGGCTCAGGCTGCGGCGTCGGCGCTATCCACCAAATCCTCCCAGAGTTCCCCAAAACTTGGCGAAAAAGGGGCATCATTTCACGCCAAATTAATTCGGCAGCGCCGCGCGCGCGCCTACCAAACTAGAGCAAGCAGAGCAGAGCAGACACGACAGGGGACTTGTTTCGTTTGGCTGCACGCGCGGCAGGGATTTCCACAATCCACAAGATGCAGCAGTGAGAGAGTTTCAGCGAGCGCCCCGCTCAGTGGGAGTGGAGGGGAGGGATTTGCACTTCATGCCTTGTGTCTCCGCTGGAGCGGCAGCGGCGCCGAGGGTATTATTCCTTGGGTACTTACTTGGGGCCTCGCGGTGACGACGAGGAGTTTGTCCTCTCTGTTTCCAGGCTGAAGGCTGATCCAGGTGGGGGGTATATCCGGCCGGGCCGTGATGGCCGTGGGCGTGTCTGTCCGGCCTCTGGCCCTGGCAGCCGCCACCGCCGCGACATTGTCATTTACTAATGACGCCGCGTGTGGCCCGCTGGGCCCGCTCAGCTGCCGGTTTGCACATAATACGTGATTGTCCCGGTGCCACACACGGCACAGCCGCGGCACAGCCAGCACAGCCCGCTGCGCTCTTTGTTTATTCTTCACCTTGCCATCCCCCCCCCCTACTATTTATTTCGGGCGCCATGAAATTAATATTTCCATGGAGGCTGCGTCGAAAACGGCCCCGAATGGTTGTGCTCGGGATTAGGACTCGACACGGCAGCCCGGCCGGCGGCCTCCTATTGGCACACAACGGCGGGCTGGCGCCAGCACCGAGCCGAGCCGAGCCGAGCCGAGCCGAGCCGAGCCGAGCCGAGCCGAGCCGAGCCGAGCCGAGCCGAGCCGAGCCGAGCCGATATCTCCGTTGCAGATTTCTCTCCGTCTCCTGCCGCGAAGCTAAACGCGCTCATTTCTCACCGACGAATCCTTCCAGGGATTAAACGCAAATGCCCCAATAGTCCGCACAATGTTTCACCTGTCACAGTCCTGACGCAGTTGTTCCCCGCCCCTAGCGTCTGCTCGCGTCCGCCCCCCACCCCTCTCCTCTCCTCGACCCTGGCCACTCGGCATAAAATCTCCCGTGAAATGTCACGAGTATTTCTTCATCTGGCGGGCCCTTTAATTACGTCTTCAACCCTTATTTTCTCTCCCCCTCCCGTCATTCCGAATGCAGTTTTGTTTCCCGCCGGCCCTCCGCCGAGCCCTCCAACACTTCGCCCTGCTCTGTTCTGCGTGCGCGGAGAGTGGCTAGGGGTGAAAGGTGAGGCGGAAAGCCTTTTCACGACAGAAGTACAGGTGAATGGGCCGCGGGCCGCAGCCACTCATTCCCTGACAAGTTGAGACCCAAAGTTCGTCAAGCTGTGTGCTTTTCATCTGCACGCAAAAAAATCGCCAGCACAGGTGCTAATTTTCTAGTGGTATACGCCCAGCTAACATTTTTTAGCACCGGTGCTAACTTTTTAGTTACCGTGCTTAATTTTTAGCCACGTTACTAAAATCTTTAGCAACGGCACTAACTTTTGTTTAGTTAGGCGCGACTTTTTAGCGTGTGGCCGAGCTTTTCTTTTCGATGACCGGATTAGTAAGGAGGGATGCGTTATAAAGCTGAAGCCGCCCACAAGATGAACTGCGGAGCGCCTATTTCAGGGATAGTTTCCCCCTTTGTGGCGCCCTGTCCAGCCAGCGCTGCCGGCTCCCTCCCGCTCCCCTCCCGCCCCGACACGCCCTGTCATCCACTTCCGTATTTCGCCGGAAGAAAAGGACAAGATCACAAGAAGAATAGAACAAAATAAAACCACAATAAGTGTGGAAGGAGGGGCAGTGCGGGGGGAAAAAACAGCGGCGCTAGGGGCGCAGAGCGACAGAGAGAGAAACAGAGTCCGAGACCAGCAGCGCACGAGAGGGACAGAGAGAGAGAGAGAGAGAGAGAGAGAGAGAGAGAGAGAGAGAGAGAGAGAGAGAGAGAGAGAGAGAGAGAGAGAGAGAGAGAGAGAGAGAGAGAGAGCGGAGCATCGGAAGGCTCGTTCTTTTCGGAGGAAATGGATGTGAGTGCGGCGCCAAGCAAAGGCTTTGGTCGCACGTGCGAGGGAGGGGAGGGGGACTGCAGGCCCCGGCCCTCCCCCCCCCCTCCCCGCCCTGTCACTGCAGCCCCTGCCTCGTTGTCACCACTGCAGACGACACACAATGTCCTCGCTTCACCTTTCCTTCATCATCTTATTTTCCCGGCCTCCTCCGTACGGCGCCCTACAGCACACGGCCGCACTAGCCTCGCGCTGCTGCCTCCGAGGTGTGCCTCCACGGGGCGGAGCCAGGCGGAGCTGCAGCACACGTATACGTTGGAATTTTAAAGACGGTCGGAGCTTCTGGAGGTGGGTGCAGCACTGCAGCGTGGCGCAGCAGATGTCCCCTCCAATGCGCCTCACTTACTGCGGCTCTGACGAAGCCGAGGGCAACGCAGCGCTAACCGGCGCATTCCGGCAGCCCAACCCCCGTAGAGCCGCAAAGGAGGACCCGCGGCCCCGCGGCCCCGCGGCCCCGCGCACTGTGAGGGTCTGTGCCCGCCCGCCCCGCGCGCTGCCATCGGCGAGACAGTCGACGGTAAGGTTCCGCATCCGCTTTTGTGATTCCAGTCTTCTTCTATTTCCGGTCAGCCTTCCCTCCGGGATACTCCATAGCCGGCAAGCAGCGCTCGAATCTGCGACGAGCGCCGCTCCGCCGCTGGACATTCGTCTCGTGAGCGTGCCGACTCCGGCAGCCTCACTTATTCAGAGCCGCTCGGCTGGGCTGGGCCTGCAGCGCTTTGTGATGGTATGGCTACGATAGGGCGGCGGCAGTAGCAGCAGCAGCAGCAGCAGTAGCAGCAGTAGCAGCAGCAGCAGCAGCAGCAGCAGCAGCAGCAGCAGCAGCAGCAGCAGCAGCGCAGTTTGCTTTGCGCGACTGCGTCTGTGCTGGCTGCTGGCTGCGCTGGCTGCGCTGGGCTGGCTGCGCTGGCTGCGCTGGCTGCGCTGGCTGCGCTGGCTGCGCTGGCTTCGCTGGCTGCGCTGGCTGCGCTGGCTGCGCTGGCTGCGCTGGCTGCGCTGGCTGCTCTGGCTGCGCTGGCTGCGCTGGCTTCGCTGGCTGTTAGCAGCAGACTGGTCCGGCGCGTCACGTGATTCCAGAACGTCTCCGCCACCCCTCCAGCAGCCCCTCCGATCGTATTGTTTATAGACGTACCGTCATGTGCGGCGTTAATGAGGTCCCTGGGGAACAAGCGGCCGGGGGCGGGGCGGGGGCGGGCCGGGGGTGGGGCGGAGGCGAGCCGAGTGCAGGGGTGTGCTGCGGTGTTGCGTGTCTTGCGGATGCACTAAGGAAGCGACCGCCCCCAGCCTCCATCAATAACACCAACCATGGGCAGAGCGCCTGCGACTGCTAAGGTAGGCCAGCCCGCTCAACACGCGTGCATGCAGAGGTCGTGGTTGCCTACCCAGCAGGCGCCATCTATCTCTAGGAGGGCGGTGCAGGAAACAAACTGTTGTTGGTGCGGACCTACAGGCGTCTCCGAGACTCTAGCAGGCTCGGTGGGTTCGATTCCCACTGGCGGTTCCACGCACTTGGCCCACCACCAGACTCTCGCAGACGAAAAAGAATCTGTTGATATTATTTGTGTTGCGTGAACGTTCGGGAACACCTCGAGGCACATGGTTCCCAGGGTTGGTGTGGCCTTGGGTGTGCCTATAGTAAGGCGGTCAACGTTTCTTATACGCGATGATGTATACTAATAACTGAGATATTGTTATTGTAACATAATTAGTTCCTGAATATTTATTGATCACTTACAATCGAGCGAGCGACGCGAATTTTGAACCCTAAAGAACCAAAACTACAACTACGAAACACGTGACACAAATTCGCCTGCAAATATGGCCCTTGGACAGTCTAGTTTATTTTCAGCTTCGTTAAATAATGTATCGTCTGCTAAAAGTGGGGGCAGCGGCTGGGCCGGGCGGAACTGGGGGTCTCAGCTCAGGCAGAGGCGCACGAGGCATATATATATGTGTGCGCACCGCCATGTGTGCGTGTGTGCGCGTGAGCCAGTGTATGTTCTGCGCATGCGTGACGATGCGTGATGGTCGTGCGTTTAAATATAAGCAAGCTGGTCGGTAGGGAGTCCTCAGGGGGTCTCAGGGAGGTCCCGGGGGGTCCATGTGGGGTCCCAGGGGGTCCCAAGGGGGTCCGGGAGCCCCAGCGGTCCGGCTGCAACCGCAGGTGCACCGCACGCCGCACCTACCAGGCCACGGAACGGCATCCAGTGGTCACAACACCGGCTGGAGCCGGCCGCAGCGCCACTTTGCTCTCTCTCTCTCTCTCTCTCTCTCTCTCTCTCTCTCTCTCTCTCTCTCTCTCTCTCTCTCTCTCTCTCTCTCTCTCTCTCTCTCTCTCTCTCTCTCTCTCTCTCTCTCTCTCTCTCTCTCTCTCTCTCTCTCTCTCTCAGCACAATAACCTGCAACAACCTCCTGATCGACGTGGACGGGACGCGGAACGGTGGTAATGTTCGGTACGTGTTTTTACACGCGTCTGCAAATTTTGTAAGGATAAGAGAAACAGGAGGCAAACGATGAAGACTCGGGCTATATACCAGGTGAGTCAGAAACGCCGCGCATTTTCTGGAATAGGCAATCCCGCAACGCTCTGTCTACGTCTCTTTCTGTCTCGGCCAGACGCGTGGGACAGAAAGTGGCGGAGATAGTGCGATGTGGCATTGCCTATCCTAGAGAATGCGCAGCGTTTCTGGCTCATCTGGTATAGCCTTGCCAATTTTCCAAATGTTGACGAAAAATAAAATTGTGGTTTTCGTCGGCAGTATGTTTGGACCAATCCCTTGAAAAATAAAAATTTTAATTTTAGTACACATACCCCATACATACTCAAAGAACGAGTCTAGTCTAGAGCGCACTAGCGTTCTCCATGCCTGTCTTGTTCGTTCTCTCTTCTGTCTTCCCCCTTTTAGCAGGTAATTTAGTCGACCTTTTGTCTTTTCTCCCTTCATCTTCGCTGCCTCGCCTCGGCCGTGCCGGTCCCGGTGTGGAGACCATTGCCACTCCAAAAAGTTCCACCAACCACTCCAGGTCGCAAAGCTAAAGGGAGGTGCGGTGGGGGAGGGGCGGGGAGGGGGGGGGGAGGAGAACGCGCGGGGAGGGGGAGGGGGGCTCTCTAACCCGTCAGCAGCCCGAGCAGAGCAGCAGAGCCACAGTTTGCAGAGTAAACACGCGGGGCGCCATTTCCCCAAATTTTGTTTCAGAATAATAGGGCCTCGGAAGCCTTTACCCTGCTGGCCACACTGCGGACGGTGGCGCGCTCTCGGGGCCGTGGCCGGAACTACTCTGCCACTACACCATGATTAATTTGCGTTTCGTCGTTTGGCCGTGGTCTCAGGAGCGCAGTTTGCCTCGATATTCGTCAGGAGAGAAAGCCCGGCGGTTTTGTGACGCGGGTTCAAATACCACGCGGCTGCTTCGGGCCGTCTCTCTCCGACGAAGTTCCGTGCCGCCGAGGGTTGCAAAACAGTTCATTTAGCCCCGAAGAAGGCATTTTCCGTCCTTAAGCACTCTGTAAAAATGGGATTGAGGGCCGCTCCTGGCTGCCGCTCTTGTCTGTCTGGGGCCGACTCTCGGCTGCGACTGCGACAGCGGCGTTTGCTTCAAATAAGGCGCGCGCGGTCTGGACATTCTTTTTCGAGACAGAGACAGTTTCTCCAGTCTTCTTACTACTCTTTCTCTCTCCCTCTCACTTACATTTCTCCTCAGAATTTTTGTTGTTGGTTTTTCCCCCGTCCGCAGAGGCCAGTTCCATAACTTTCGGCCGAGGCCAGGAGTAGGACGCCGCCAATACTGCGGCGCACCGCACCGCACCGCGCCTCCCAGAGGCAGCCGAGCCGACTAGAGCCCGCTGCCAGAGCCAGGACAGCCACGGCCGCTGTACGCACTTCATTCGGCCACAAGGAGGAAGATGTTGCGAAGGGCCTAACTGTTGTTCGTCCACTTGTGTGTGTGTGTGTGTGTGTGTGTGTGTGCGCGCGTGCGCGTGTGTATGTGACCTCTTGGCCAGGACCTTATTAAAGAGGACAGCAGCAGACGACATGGCGGCACTGTCAAGTTGGCATCCCCAGCCGAATTGTCGTGCCATGCGGAGAGAGGCGAGGCGAGCGCAGCACAGCGCAGTCCGCGATGAAAGTGGCGCGCCCCTCGGTCCTCGCAGACTATCTCATATCCGCAGGAGATGCTGGCGCTCTCTGTCTCGCTCTGTCCGCCCGCCTGTCTCCCTCCCTCCCCACAGCCGGACGACGCAGACCGCTTTGAACGTCCCTCCGCCCGCCCCTCATCAAAAGGCTTCCGCTAGGCGTCGCTGAGGCTCTGAGCGCAGCGCGCGACGACTGCAGGCCAGGGTGCGGCGTCACAGCTGTCCGTGGCGACCAGTGGCGGCGGCGGCCGGCCGCGGTCCGAGTGGGGCGGGGTACAGCACGTGCACAGCACACGTTCGGAGAGTCCCCCCCCCCCCCCTCCCGCTCTCAACCCGTTGCTCGGCCTCCGAGCCGAGACTCCGGTGAAAAATCATCCCCGTGCCATTTAGCGGAAGCGGGTGAGCGAGGCGCTCCTAGGGTGGCATCCGAGGCGCGTAAGGGGGGGGGGGGGCAAACACGCAAACCCGTTCTGGGGTAATCCGCCTGCCTGCAGCCGGAGTGGAGGCCGCCCCGACCGAAGGCCCCGCCCTGCGTCCCGCGCCGTCCCGGACGTGGCCCCTCTTGGCGTCGACGTTTGCACAGCGTGACAGAGGGCGATTCCGCCAAACTTTGGCCGCCAACAACTTTGCGGCACTGGCGCTTGCTTGTGCCGGGCGGGGCGGGGCTGCGGCAGGCCTACTTGTTCTGTTCGGCCCCGGCCGGGGCTCGGCTCGGCTCGAGGACCGAACGCCAAGCGTCACGCCGCGTCACGCCGCGCCACGCAGTGCCGCCGTGGCGTACTAATGAAAGGCCGGCTGCCGCTAAGAAAATAAAAAAAATAGCTCTGGGGACGAAATGCGGATGACAAAATTACTGCGACAAAATTACAGAATTACGGTGAGGTTGTGCTTTCTAGCCTGACACTACAGTCACAACTAGGTCTACGTGTTCTTTATCTACGCAGCTGCGTTGGAGACGGATAAATTTTATAGACAACAATTCGAACAATCCCCCGATAAAAACAAACATTATACCAAATACCGAGCGAGCGAGCGACGCGAATGAAAACAACCACCGTAAATCGGAGCCACGAGCAGTAAAATTCACTTATCTTCTCCCTTTCTAAATGAGGAATTCAAACAATGTCTGTCGCGCCGCGTGTGGGCCCTGGGCCTGGCTAGTTAGCATGTTTCTCCCCTTTACGTTGTCGGCAGGTTGTGGCACGATACCGGAGGAGCACTTTGTCCCACTTTTTCGCGATCATCAGGGCCTTGCTTCCCTTACAAGCTCTCTCTCTCTCTCTCTCTCTCTCTCTCTCTCTCTCTCTCTCTCTCTCTCTCTCTCTCTCTCTCTCTCTCTCTCTCTCTCCCATATCCCCCTCTCTCTTCCTCTCTCTCACACGCTTGCGAGGGGCCCAATCAGGAAACGCCCTCTCCCTGCCTCTGCATCTTTCTGCCTTCCCTCGCGGGGGTCTGCTGGGACCTCACCCCCTCCCTTTTCTCGTGAGTGAGTGACGAATTATTCAACAAGACACCTGCTGCCCGGACCTCCCCCCCTCCCGCACCTCCTCCGTTTTCTCTCTCTTTCTCTCAACCTCTCTCAGACACACACTCATCTTACGTTCTCTTTCTTTTCGCATACAAGTTCAAACACAAGAGCCATTGTAACTAGGACTCCAACCAGCAAGGCCCGGGAAATAGTTTGAATTCGCCAATTATTAATGGTAAAATGAGTAAAATTTCTGTTCGTGGCTCCGATTTTCGACGGTCGTGTCCCTCAGACTTTCAGAAAAATTTTGACTCCGTTAAAAGTTGAACCCTATTAGGAAAAATGTACCAAAATAAAGTGGGTTGGCTGAGTGGCCGCGGACGTTGGGCCGCGGACATTCCTCGGAGGTTGAATACGCTGTGTGGGAATCAGTGGTTCGACGCCCAGACAGAGGAATGGTACCTGACAAACTCGGCAGAAGTTAAGTGTACATAGGTTTAGGATTCGACCTTTGTTTTTAGCAGATGATACACTTATCATCACCTACATCCTCAAAAGAAACAATAATATAAAGATAATGTATCAGCGGCTTGTACTCTCATGCGGAGGTAGGCGAGCGCGCAGAAGTATTATACCGCATGGGGGGCCGCGTTCCGCCGCGCCGCGCCGTGCCGTCCGCACATACCCCCACCTCTTCGTTGTGCCGAGCCGCGGCGCGCGGGCAGCGCGGGGCTCCGCTGCGTCTCTCTCTCTCTCTCTCTCTCTCTCTCTCTCTCTCTCTCTCTCTCTCTCTCTCTCTCGCTCTCGCTCTCGCTCTCTCTCTCTCTCTCTCTCTCTCTCGCTCTCGCTCTCGCTCTCTCTCTCTCTGCGTCATATTATGTACAACTATCTTTCTTTAAGCACAAGCGCTTTGTATATTTCATATTTCTGAACTGATCTGTTGTTTTACTTATGTTAGCAGCGGTATTCTCGTGGGACTTCTTAGTCTCTTTATACCTATTTTGAAATAAATCAAATCAAATCAAATCAAATCAAATCTCTCTCTCTCTCTCTCTCTCTCTCTCTCTCTCTCTCTCTCTCTCTCTCTCAGGGATACCCCGGTTCTGCTCTTTCCCCGCCCGGCCGAGCCGAGACGCGTAAACATTAATCGCTGCCGGCCGCAGGGCCCACAGGGCCATAGCGCTGCAGTCACACGTCAGTGGCGTGTCTCATTTTCGTCGCTCTCCGATATGCAAGCCAGGGCAGCCTAATAGCCCCAAACCGGGGAACAAAACTACGCCATTTGTGTCCTTTCCCTTTGCATTGAGCAACACTTACTTGCGGCAGCACAATGGTATTTTAACATGCGCAATAACAATTAAAAGTTAAACGTTACCCACGGGAAAGGGAGAAGGGGGCGGGGGCCAGGAAGGGTATGGGCAAACACAACGTCACACCATGAAGGAAAGTAGGAAAACATCACAGTATCATCTGCTTTCATGACGGTTTTTGGATCGTCATTTTTTTTTTTCAAGCGTGAGAGGCCTCGGAATCTGGGGTGACGACAACACCTACTCGGCTTGCCGGGTAGAGTACAGCGGCTTCGGCCGTGTACGATCTGGGCATCCTACCTACCTCCCTCTCTATCCGCGCGGAAGTGGCCGCAGTGCCACAGACCAACTGACTGGTGGAAGGGGGTTGACTCCGGAAATCTGGTCAGCTGAAGGGGCGATGTTGGCCGTTGCGGTCAGGACAGACTCGTTCTTCTAGCGCTGTTCCTCCTGTTGTTACTTCACCGCGTGCTCGGCTTGCCTGCGGACTCTAGGCAGCCCGCCATAGGAGTGTATGCCGGGACACCAGGTGATCGGATGCTGTGGGAGGAGCCAGCGGACAGCATCAAGTAGGTCAATCAGTTGCACTCGCGCCATCCTCGTTTGGCGCGGCACCTTTCTTGTGGAGCGCGCCAGACACACGGCCCCGCTCCGACCTGGTGACAGAGGAACAGCATCGACCCTTACGGGATAAAAATATGGGGGACGAGGGGACCAGGCGGGAGTCGAACCCAACATCCGGCCGGCGGCAACAACAGCCAGCGCCACGCCCCGTATCGCATTCCCGGCCGAAGGTTTATTGGGGGAAGAGGAAGCGTGCGGAGGAAATCTGCAACCCCTTTATTTTCGTTTGAGAAAGTAAGGAAGCCGTTTGGCTAAAGAATCTGGCGGCGCTCCAAAGTCATAGCGGGAGCAGACGCTCCAGAGCCATATCGCAGGCCCGACCCCAAGACCCTCCGCTCGGACGGGACGCGTGGCCATCGTGTCAGCCCGTGTAAACCCGTGTCCACCCGTGTCCACCCGTGTCCACCCGTGTCAACCCGTGTCAACCCCATCGTGCCGCCTGGTGCCTGCTGCGCACCCTGGTGAACAAGTCGTGGCCCCAGCCCAGGCCGTGCACGGCACATGTGTGCCGCCCTACGGCCTCACCTCACAAGTTTCCACAAAGTCTATCACAACTTTGTTCCTCCACGAGTGCCCCACTCGTCGTATTTAAATTTTTCAGAGAGATAAATTGATGGGTGAGGAATCGTTTACGAATATTTCCGTTGAAACATCAGATATTCGAGAAATACTTCTGACCAAAACTGCATGAGAAGCTTTGTCGGTGTGCGCTTCTTTTGCCTCGGCCTGTACCACGCCTGGTCGGGGGTCGTGTAACGCTGATCCGCGTGCCGGTGCAGTGGGCGCGCCGCCGCTGCCGCCGCCGCTGCCGCCGCCGCTGCCGCCGCCGCTGCCGCCGCCGCTGCCGCCGCCGCTGCCGCCGCCGCTGCCGCCGCCGCTGCCGCCGCCGCTGCCGCCGCCAGTGCAGTGGCTCGGAACGTAAGGGTGCGCATGCAATGAAGTCGGCGCAATGCCCGGCCACCCTGCCCTAGGGGCCCGTAGGGACAGGGTCCCGTAGGGGCAGGGGCCTAACGAAGGCGGAGGAAAGGAAGCGGAAGCCAAAATAAGGTAACGAAAATCGACCAAATTGAAGTCTGTGGTTAAAACGCGCCGACGGACCATCCTGAGAGTAGTAACGTCCACGGTCCAGAGTCGCTAGGGCGAACCCCGCATGGCGCCCGGTAGGTAGGCAATCTCCGACCTCTGCATGCGCGCGTGTCGTGCGGGCTGGCCTACCCGGACACTCGCAGGCGCCCTTGCGGGCCGCCGTTGGCTGTGGGGTCAGTTGTTGTCTTGCGTGAACGTTTGATTCCCCTCACATAGCGCCGAGGAGTGCACGGGAGTTACCGGCGCTGCCGCTGCAACCCCCTCGTGTCCGGTGCGTGCAACCTCAGCCCCCGGGCCCCCGGCCACCGCAACTACTACGGTGAGCCGCGCTGCTCACCGCCATGGCGCTGCGCCCTGCGCCCCCGCACAGGAAACCACATAACGCCGGCCTGCTCACTCCAAACAGAAGCAGCAGCAGTGAGCCCGCCCCACCCCTCCCCCCCCCCTAGCCACCGCCCCCGGCCACCGCCACCGCAGCGGCAAAGGAAGGGAAAATTAATTCTTGTCACGGAACGGAAGAGAAACAGTGCAAGCGGCTGGGCGGGCGCGGCTCGGCCACATCGGACGTGTGTGGAGGGCCGCGTCTCACACCTCATGGCTCCTCATGGCTCCCCATGATGAGCTCGTTTGCAGTCCCTCTTATTTCGAGCGCGTCATCCAACACCAACTGAATCACACGATACACAAAATTGTTCGCCGCCGCGCAAGAGACCCCCAGCCACCACCGAACAGAACTGCACCGCCCTGTGCTGGCGGTGCGCTGGCGGTGCGCTGGCGGTGCGCTGGCGGTGCGCTGGCGGTGCGCTGGCGGTGCGCTGGCGGTGCGCTGGCGGTGCGTGGAGGTGGATTTGGCGTGAGTGCTGGGGAGTGGCAGCTAAAGCGAAGCTCACTGAGGCGGCATGAGGGAGGGGAAGTGCAGGTCGCATGGCAGCCAGGGCGCAGGGAGGGACGGGCTCGCGCACTCGTGCGGCTTCTGCAAAGCCCTTGCCACACCGCCGAGGCCGCCCTTGCCGCGCCGGCCCTGTGCCCTGCCCTGCCCCCGGGCGTGGACCGTGCCCTATTATCTATGCCCCGCTAGCCACTTCTGGTTAAGCCCTTATTTGGCCGATCTTTGCGACGCGAAGCCCCTTCCTGCTGCCGGCCCCAGGCCGGTGCGGGCGCAGGGGGCGGGGTCGTTGGGGGTGGGGGTGGGGGTTGGTCGGACCATGCCGCTGGCGGCGCCCGGGCTAGGATGGGATGGGATGGTCAGTATGGGGTATCCGGTCGCAGAAACGGACCGAGAAAAACCCACCTGCACCGGGGCATTGTCGCTCGCGTTTTGCCGTCACACTTCCTCGGTGGGAGCTGCGGGCCACCGTTGCCCCCCCCCCCCTCGTCAGAGATTGCGAACCCTGCGGCGGGCATTTTCTTGCTTTGGTTCCCCTCCACCATGTCACCGAGCCACGTAGTTTCGCCCCCCGAAGTGCAGTAAGAAAGAAGCCCGCTGCAGTTGCACCGATAGTTGTAGCCGGCGCCGGGCGGTGGCCGGGCGGTGGCCGGGCCTCCTAGGGGGCGGCTGACGTTGGCCCACAGCGGCGTGCCCTGCTTCCTCTGCTTTACAAGGCTTCTGTCCAAATAACTTCGCCGCCAATCGCGCGGACGGGGCCCGACGGAACCCCAGCGGGGGCCCTCCTGGTGCCGCTATCCGCCTCAACTACCCGCACCCAGACCAGACCCGAACACCCCCTCGTAGTCATCGTCCGTAGGGACAGGCTGGGCGCTGGGCACGCAGGACACCCGGGGTCTGAGGGCTGAGGCAACTGTCTCATGCTGCTGCGGAGTTTGAGCCCGGCGGGGTGGCGGGGTGCCGCGGGACTTGAGCCTTCCACAGCCCACCTCACGCCCCCCGGCAACCGCCCCCGGCACCGCCCCCGGCACCGCCCCCGGCACCACCCCCGGCACCACCCCCGGCACCTGCCCGCAGCAGCCCAGCGCCTGGCCAGCGACCTGCTGCAGCGAGTTGCATCAGCGGCCCCGATATTAAACTGCTTTATCGTTTTTCACGGCTGTAAAGAGCCTCCGTTTACGATGCAGATTTCCCCTCTTTCCGCGCCGCGCCCGGGAGGCCGGAAGGGGGTGAGGCTGGGGGTTGGGGCTACCGCGCTCCTATTACCTGACGGCCTTCATAAGTGAAGAAAATAAAAAACGAAAACTTTTTCAATCACTCCCGCGCACTCGGAGTGTCTGCAATCGTATCCCAGGCTACACGGGTTCGCTTTGTGGCGCTCGAGCTTCTCGAGCACGGGGTGCCGTCCGGCCCGGCGGGGCCATGGGGCCCAGAGTGGCACGTGGTGGAGGGTACCGCGCCGACGCCGCTTCTGCCGCGATTAAAACTTTGGAGCCCCGCCCCGTCCGCAGCGGCTGCAGCCGTGGCCGCGCCGGCCTTTTTGCTCGGCCTCGGCGGGGCGGTGACAGGCGGCAGCTGCTTGGTAGCGGACCGGAACGGAGCGGACCGGACCGGAGCGGTACTTGCCAGTTTGTGTTTGGCATTTAGCACACGCCAGGAAGGATCGGGGCCGCCCTGTCTCTTTTTGCGTGTGTCCGGATAAAGCGGAATGAAAATTAATGAGGCGAATAAAAAAAGAAGACGCGCGTTCGTTAGCGCAGCAACAAGAGATTATTTTCCCGCCGGGCCCTGCCGCGCGCGCGACAAACTCCAACTCAAAACTTTGCAATTTGGCCGAAAACGGAAGTTTCTTTTATTCCTCCCCCGAACAAGACCCCCACGGACCGTCAGCGACATGCGCGCTCTCGCCGTGACGATTAAAGCTACCTGCGCTTTGTTCGAGCGGCGCGGCCATCTTGACGGTCCCAACCGGCACACGCAGACTTCGCTGCGCAGCGCAACCCCACCCAACCCTGACGGGGCTCGGCCGGGCCGGGGCACCCGGTGAGGGGAAACCGGGTGAACTCCCCCCGGGCCCACGGCCGGGATGTAGTGCTGGTTAATGTTATGAAATTGGACGACTAACTCCCCTAACAAAGGTAGAGGACCCGGCGCACACATGGCCCGGGGCGCTTCGGCACGGCTGCCTGTGTGTGCGTGTGTGTGTGCGTGTGTGTGTGTGTGTGTGTGCGCGCGCGCGGTAGGTGAGGCGGCCCCGGCGGCCCCGGCGGCCCCAGCGGCCCCAGGGGGTGGTTTGGCCAGCGAAATGAAATCGACTGGTGAAACGCACAGCCAGACGCATAAGCCGCCCAGCTGAGACCCTAGACGCTCTCTGGTGCGGCACCCGGCACCCTTCACACCCGCAGCGGCCCTGACGGCGCAGGGCCCGCAGAGCCCCCATTACCCGTGACACGTCCGAGACGGGCCCGGCGTGGACCGGCGAGGACCAGACCAGCGATATCGTGAGTGGAATACCTTGTCCCCGCGGCGCCGCGGGTCGGGACCAGGCCAGGGCGGGCGGGAATCAGTCATCGCAGTCAGACGGCGGGGCCGGCAGGGCCGGGCAAGACACCGCTACGGCTTGCACAATAGCGTATTCCGGAGGAGAGACGTAACGGAAGTTAGGAAACTACGAAAAATCGCAACAGCGCAGTGTATGAGAGACAGCCCCAGCAGAGAGTCCCTCCGGCCGCGGCGTCGGCCACGAGCCCGCGTCACAGATTTGGAAGCTCGGCTCGCGCAGCTGATGTGTTCCGACCATTTGGTAGGGTCACCCAGCCCAAAACGCCAGAAGGTTGGCGTGGAACTGCTCGAGGGAATCGAACCCGCCGGGCCTAGAGACAGCGGGTCTGGTCACCCATTCAGCGCGTTCGGAGCACGTAGCACGTAGCAGTGTATCCACCCGCTGCCCGAACCCCGTCAACAACAGTTTGCTCCGCGCATACCTCCTACCACTCCTACCCCTGGCCTCTAGCGCACACTGCACCCCTCTTCCGCACGCACCACTTGTTGAGCAGAGGCGTTTTGGCGGGGGCGCTTTCTCCTGTGGGCCCACGAGAGGCACACGGCTCATCTCGAGGAGTTCATCTCCCCCGAGTCTCCCCGCTCCGCCGCCATAAATTCATACGCCGATGCTATCGGCCGCCGCGCCGCCGCGTGTTCACGTCCTCCCAAATCGACAATTTCCATACGGATCGACTCTCGCCTCGGATACACGGTTACGTCCGTTACATTTACACGGCCGCGGCCGAACAAGATTACAGTCCCGCCGACGCGTCGCCGTCCGTGCCGTCCGCGGTCCGTGTGTGAGTAGGAGAGAGAGAGAGAGAGAGAGAGAGAGAGAGAGAGAGAGAGAGAGAGAGAGAGAGAGAGAGAGAGAGAGAAAGAGTGAGAAAGAGCGAAGGGGGCGGGGGGAGCAGACGTAGGCATTTCCGCCAAGCAGGCGAAAAAGGGGCGCGGGAAACGAAAAGTCATCCAGCCGCGTAGGGGTTGGGGCGGGGGGTGCGGTGGGGGTGGAGTGGCCGACTTTTTGTTTTCCTCTCTTCCCGATCGCCGCAATGCCGCGGCGTGATGAATGGTTGTTCAATAATTCGGGGGGATACGCGTGATATTACCAATATCGTGTGCTGCTGTGAGCAACTTTTCTGCCAGCAGCTTGGCGACCCAACGTCCGCCCGCCCCCCAAGCCAGCCACGCCACGGCCGGCAACATGGCAACGATCGGGCGCGCACGCGTGTGTGTGTGTGTGTGTGTGTGTGCGTGCGTGCGTGCATGCGTGCGTGTGTGTGTGTGGCACCTGCGGCGCGCGGGTTTTTCCCCAAGTCACTCACCCTCGTGCTGGGCCGAGGGCTGTGCCGCTGTGCCCGGGCTGGGCCGCCGTGTGGTGGCCGGCGGTGGCCTTGCGGGCCCTGTGGCTCCCGCTACGGCCCCTCGCGGTGTGTCGGTGGCTTGGTGGGCTGGGCGCGGGGGCCGACCACCGCCCTGCCCGGCCCGGCCCGGCCCGGCTCCCTGGTTCCCACCGACCGCATCAATCATGTTGCTGCACTCTCGGTCTCGGCCAACACGTGCCCATCGGGTCGGGCTAGGCGTGTGGCCACCAGGCGCCACCAGGCGCCACCAGCACCAGGCGCCCACGGCCTGTAAAACGACACAGCCGATGCCGTTCCACAAAAATCCGCGTTGAGCGCCCCGCGCAGATTCTCCGCGCACTGGTGAAGGCCTTGCCTTGCGGCAACAGCTAGATCCAGGCGTAAGAAGAGCCCTCATGCACGATTCGCCTACCCCGTCAAACCACCAAATTCACCTAAAAGCATCGTCCAAGTTTCTCATACTTGCCATCGCGAGTCACAGCAGGGAATATTGTTTTTGTTCCCCAGCACGCCCGGTTTAATGCTTTCTTGACCGCAACTGGCGGGGTTCTCACACGCCGTCCGGGTTATTTTGAGTGATGGCAAACGCCGAGGTGTCTCTGACTGTCCGGTTATCGGAGCTGCCCGGCCGCCCGGCCCGTACACGAGCTTCGCCGGCACGCACGCGCGGTACCGGCGGTACCTGCACGGGCACATCATCACAGCGCGGAGGGTTTTCGGGGCCGAAAGCATTTTCATGTCGCCCGGGTCACTGGCTCCGGGCTCCGGGCTCCGGGCTCCGGCCCCCCTGCAAGCCGCAGCCGCTTGGAGCCCCGCGTATCTCCCCGGTCCCAGACGTGTCCAGCCGGGCCCGCCGGGCCGGGCCGCTGTTCTGTTCTGTTCCCGGAATACCATGCGGATGACGAATGGTGTCTTCCGGGCGTGCGTCGTGGCCGTGCCGATGCGGCCGCCTCGTGGTGCCGTGTGTGGAGGCCCCCCCACCCTGCCCCGAATATGGCGGGTTCATATACTGCGAGTGTTTTACCGCGACTTCCGCCCCTGCGAGCGCGAGAGGGAGGAACTCGGAGGAGCCTGGAGCAGCCCGGAGGAATCCAGAGAAGCCCGGAGCAGCCCGGAGCAGCCCGGAGCAGCCCGGAGCAGCCCGGAGCAGCCCGGAGCAGCCCGGAGCAGCCCGGAGGAGCCACAACCCGATCAGTAAATTCCTTTATCGCGGGGCGTTTCGCTGTCGATGGAGAAGAGAAGAGGGGTTTCGGCTCGGCCCCGGCGCGCGCGCCACAAATCACGCCGTCTTCCTCTACAACATCACTCGCCGCGGCGGGGGCGGCACGGAGCAGCGAACAGCGTGTCCCCGACACGCCTTTGGCGGACCAGAGCCGCGCGAAGCCGAGCCGAGCCGAGCCGCCGGGGTCAGGACCGTCAGGACGGTGCTCGCCGGGTCGCCGTTCTTATCTAAACGCTTCACAAAGAAGGGCCGAAAGTCCTGGCCGCGGCCGCGCGGGCCCGACAGCTCGAATCTCGGCTCGGCTGGGCCCAGCCCGGCACGGCTCGACCCGGATCGGCCCGGCTCGGTCCGGCTCGGCTCAGCTCGGCTCGGCCCTCGCGTCGGCCCGTTTGCATTGCGCGTATGCGCGTGTCCCCGACAGATTGCCATTAACGCAGTAAACACGACATTAGTCGTCGCGAGGAAGGATTACAAGCCGGCTTACAGGCTCTCGTCCAGACCGGGGGACCCGGAGAACCCGGAAGACCCGGAGGACCCGGAGGACCGAGGACCCGGAGGACCCGGAGGACCGAGGACCCGGAGGACCCGGAGGACCCGGAGGACCCGGAGCCGCGCGGGCCGTTGGTACGAGATAGGTCACTGCAGTCAGGCTGGAATAAACCCAGCCGACAACACTTACTGGCCGCGTCCAGCACCAGAGCACCAGCACGGCCCCGCGGCCCCACCACGGCTCCCACGTATTCATCATCGACTCATCGACGTGCCTCGAGGCCCGGGCCGCTCTGCCTCTCGAAAACAAGGAAATCCGTTCGGCCGATAACAGTATGTCAGGCTGAGCGTCAGGGCCCGTCAGTGCGGGCAGGGCAGGGCAGGGCAGGGCAGGGCAGGGCAGGGCAGGGCAGGGCAGGGCAGGGCAGGGCAGGGCAGGGCAGGGCAGGGGGCAGGGCAGGGCAGGGCAGGGCAGGGCCGGGCAGGGCAGGCAGGGCTGGGCAGGGCAGGGCAGGGCAGGGCAGGGCAGGGCAGGGCAGGGCAGGGCAGGGCAGGGCAGGGCAGGGCAGGGCAGGGCAGGGCAGGGCAGGGCAGGGCAGGGCAGGGCAGGGCAGGTCCGGCAGGGCGTCTTAGAGCTTGTTAGCGCCCTGGACTGGAGAGGTAGCCAGGCGCAGCCAGCAGAGCACATGGCCGAGACGAGAGGGGACTTAGCTGCATGAAACATTCATTCGTGTCACGAGGCAGGCAAAGTTGGGGGGCAACGCAGGGAGAAGAAGCAGCATCTTGCACCGTGCTCCTCCGCGGCTGCGGGCTGTGCAGGGGAAGGGTTGGGAGGACAACCTGGAGTATGACGGATGGAGCGGCGCGGCGGGGGCCGCACACGCAGGCTAACCCACCGGGACGTATCGCTCGCCTAGCCGCGCTGCACAAATGCCGGAAACGCGCGCTTTGAACAGGCATTAAGTTTTAGTCGCTAGCATTCCCAGCCGGCCGGCCGGCAGCTCCAGCCCACGGCGCGCGGCTTGAACAGCTCGTGCAGCTTTTATACACACATGCCCGCTGCAAAGCTGCGATGTATGTAACGCGCCGCGGTGAAATGGTATGAGGATCGGGCCGGGCCGGCATGGGCCCGCTCAGCACCTTGTATTTTACTGCGAGGCCGGAGCCGTGGATTGAGCCCGTCAGAGACAATAAATCGGGAGGGGGCAGGGCAGCGGGGGGCAGGGCAGGGGTCGGCGACTCGACTCGGTCTGACCAGGCGGGGACAGGCCAGGCCAGGCCCGGTGGCACACTTAGTCCTCATCACCCAACCACTCCGGTGCTCCTCCGTGATGGCACGGCACGGCACGGCACGGCACGACAGGTGAGGGCTCCAGGATGTGGTCTCCAGCCCCCGGAGGCCCCGGAGGACCTGTCTCCCCGGAGGTAATCTGCACACACGCATGCAGAGTCGTAGGCTCCTACAGCACACGGAGGAAGGACAAACAACCCGGCTGCAGCTTTTCTGCCGCCCGAGTTACCGGTTTGTGAGGCGGACAGTTTCTGGTCGGTACGGCTCCGACAAACTCAAGTGACTATGAAAATACCTGCTGGCAGTGGCGGGTGCCGCGGCACGGAAGGGGTGAGGGCGAGGGAGGAGGGCGAGACGAGATTAAATAGAGGAAGGGGATGAAGGGGCGGGGGCTACCCGCAGCGACGGATTCTATCAAACTAGTGCGTGTGTGCGTGCTGCAATAAATTCGGATCTTCATTTGCGCCGGCGCGCCGGCCACATGTTTGTGCCGCTGCAGTGGGGTGCGGAGTGTAATGCTGCACCCGGAGGAGCCCGGAGAGGAGCCCGGAGGAGCCCGGATGAGTCCGGAGGAGCCCGGAGGAGCCCGGAGGAGACCGGAGAGGAGCCCGGAGGAGCCCGGAGGAGCCCGGAGAGGAGCCCGGAGAAGAGCCCGGAGGAGCTCAGGATTCGCGCAACACGGAGCGCTGGCCGGAGCGCGTAGCGAGGAGGGAGGAAAATCAAAAATTTAAATTATCGTTGGTCGGTCGTCGTCGCGTGCCGATGTGCCGTTTCCATTCATTGCGGAGGCAGCATCGTCCAGTGCAAAACGAAAAAATATCTGGACGAAAAAAATGTAAAAGCGATTTGTCAACTTTTTTCGACAGGGCGGAAGGTAGCGTGGAGAGGAGACAAGAAGAGGAGATGCTGTGATGGGCTCGTGGCTCGGGGCGGCCTCGCGGACTCACGGCACCGTCCGCGGACCGGTGGGTGTGCGTGCGCGCGCGCGCTCTGCTCCCCTTTTGCGTTCGCATAAATTACCTCACGTGTTCGCATCTGGCGCTGTGCCGCCGCCGCCGCTACCGCCGCAGTAACTGTCACTGGACTAAAGGGACTTGATTTATGTCCCGCTTGACCCGGCCGGCTGACCGGGGGCTACTCACTTTAATGCGCCTCTGTGTACTAGTAGTACTACTGGATCGGCAGAGGTGAGGTACACTTCCCCGCCGCCACCAACAACGCCCCTCCAAGTATTTGCAAGCGGCTTTACCCGCCGCCCAGCAGGCAAAACCTACAAACAACGACAAGCGAGGGGGGGGGGGGGGTATGGTGCGTCGGTTATCTTTTAGAAAAATGGCCCCTCCACCTGCAGCGAGGTGCCGTGTGGTCAGAGAGTCCAGGTAAGTCCCTCTCCGCAAGGCACTGACCCCCAGCACGTACACACACACAGACACACACACACACACATCTATTTCACTTGCAAATCAGAAGAAAGACTCTCATTTGAGGTAATGCGGTGACGCGGACCACGTAAGCCTCTTATAATTGCGTTTCCAGAGTGAAATATGAGCGGCTGTTTGGCACTGTGACACCGCCGTCCTGCGGGTGCCTCGGCGGGTGCCGTAGGCCGCCAGCCTCAAGAGAAACGACGAGCGCAGCCCTTTATGCAAAGCGAAACGGAAGCCGAGACGCGAACTGTAAATGAATACCTCAATGTTTCCAGACTGGGTCACAAGTGGAGGTGGGTTGTTAAGGCAGTATAGTGTATTTCGGAGCAATTCCAAACCGGGAATAATGAAGAATAAGGCCATGTGAACATGATCTCCCTGACTTGTGCTATTCATTTCCGTTTAGTACTTTCTTCGAAATGCCACGACGCAGTTTGTGCCCGGAGGTTCAGATGTCTCCACGGCCGGCGGCCGCGGTGCGGAGTCCTGGTCCTAGACAAAGGCGCAGAGGAGGCCGCCGCCGCCGCGTCCATGGTGCCTCTGGTGCCTCTGGTGTCTCTGGTGCCTCTGGTGCCTCTGGTGCCTCTGGTGCCTCTGGTGCCTCTGGTGCCTCTGGTGCCTTTGGTGCCTCTGGTGCCTCTGGTGCCTCTGGTGCCTGGTGCCTCTGGTGCCTCTGGTGCCTCTGGTGCCTCTGGTGCCTCTGGTGCCTCTGGTGCCTCTGGTGCCTCTGGTGCCTCTGGTGCCTCTGGTGCCTCTGGTGCCTCTGGTGCCTCTGGTGCCTCTGGTGCCTCTGGTGCCTCTGGTGCCTCTGGTGCCTTTGGTGCCTCTGGTGCCTCTGGTGCCTCTGGTGCCTCTGGTGCCTCTGGTGCCTCTGGTGCCTCTGGTGCCTCTGGCAGTGACTTTAGATGTGTTTAAGGTGGGTGATTTATGGACGGTGCGGCACTGGCACTTTTGGTCCAGCGACACGGCTGTGCCGCGGGGGCAGCGGGGGCCGCCGGGGCGCGATGATGGATCGAACGCGCATCGGCCGGCATCGGTCGTTGCCCGCACGGCGGCGCTGCTGGCTCTCTGATGCCCTTCCAGGAGGAGAGTGTTTCCCTCCAACTCCCATTTGCCACAGATAGCCGCAGCTGAAGACTTGCCGCTCCGGCCCGGAGCGCGGAGCTGCCCAGAGCTGCCCGGAACCCGGAGCTGTCCACAGCCCACCACCGAAGCACCATTCTTTTCCCGCGTCAGGGGGAATAATACGGGAATGTGGTGCGAAGAACTCGCATTACAGCTCCCGGAGCAGGTGAATTAGGTTAATGCGCGCCCTAATCGTCATTTACAAGACCGTCCACGACCCGGCTGGCCGGCGGCACCAGAGCAGATGGCTGCAGTTGGCGCTGCCCGCCGTAAGTAGCTTGGGGGAGGTTAGGGTGCGGTTTTACAGTCGTCGGATTAAACGCAGCAGCGGCAGCAGCGGCAGCAGCGGCAGCAGCAGCAGCAGCAGCAGCGGCAGCAGCAGCGGCAGCAGCAGCAGCAGCAGCAGCAGCAGCAGCAGCAGCAGCAGCAGTGGCCAGGGCCGCGCCGGGCCGCGCCGCGCCGCGCCGGGCCGCGCCGGGGGTGGCACTGGTGCGCGCGCTCTGCAGCACCCTCCGAGGGAGTGCGTGAGAGAGGGCGGTGCGGTGCTCTCTGCTGGCGCCAAATTCAAATAACTCGTAGGCGTGTGTGCCTTGTCCCGGAGGCCGCTCTGCCGCTCTGCTCTGCCGCTGCTGATCGGAGTGACTTCATCAGGGTCGATGGCGTCTCCGCCTGCACCCTCCTCTCCCTCCGCCCCGCCGGGGACCGCTGGGGACCGCTGGGGACGGGACAGAGGAGCTTAGGCGTCGATCCACGGCCTGAATTCAAAGCATTAATGAAAAAAGGCCCCTTGCAGCAGCCGGGCCGAGCGCCGAGCTAAAACCGAAGAGCTCAGCCGAGTCGATTCTCGCTGCCGTAAAGAAGACAAATGGAGCGTGCATTACAGGGGGCGGCCGGCGAAGATTTGAGCGGGAGGACGACGGACGTGACGTGCTAGGGGCGCCGGCAGCGGCGGCCACGCGGCAGCCACGCGGCAGCCACGCGCCGCCTCCAGGTGCTGCCAGGTGTGGCCGCTGGCCGCCGCCGGGGGTCCTCGCAGCAGACAACCCGAGCCACAATAATTAGTCCCGCTCCCTCAATCAGTCACAGGCGATTACTCGATTAATCTACCAATCAGTCCTTGGCACCCGGAGATCAGTTCCCGACGGCTGCCGGCTGCTGCCGCCCTCCCACTCCAATCATCACGCCGAGGGGAGGGGGCGGGCTGACGCAGTTGCTTTGCGCCTGTAATTGCGCGCGGGGGTAGCAGCAAGTGCGGTGAGAGGCATTGTCACCCGCGACACGGCTGAGGTGCCGACGGATCCCGTGCCGCATTCACAACGCCACGGCATCGAAATACTTTTGCCAGGTTCGTGCTCCTGCTCCTGGCTGCTCCACGAAAGAAAGTGAGAAAGAAAGTGTTTGTGCGGGGAAACACGTACCGCCCCGCCCACGCCTCTGCAAGCGCAACTCCAGCCCCCCGCTGTAATCACCTCCGCAGACGAGGTTATCAATCCCGGGAAACAATCGCTTTCTGGGTGCGATGAGTGCGGCTGCGCACGCGAGCCGGCCCGGGGCGCTGCGCTGTGCTGTGCTGTGCAGGGCGCGAGGGGGCGCCCACAAGTAGACCACCCGGCACTGCAGGGCTCTGTCTGGTGAAGTCGGCTGAGCCGAGCCGAGCCGAGCCGAGCCTGAGCCGAGCCGAGCCGAGCCGAGCCGAGCCGAGCCGAGCCGAGCGCTCTGTCGCCGGAATTTATGCCGATTTGTTGCACATCCCATCCCCTAGCTCTCCTGGCGGGCGGCCCCCGGTCCGGCCCCCCGGCCCGCTCCTCGAGTGTACGCAGCGCAGCGTCGCGGCGTGCTACCTGAGAATACGGACACCTGTCCAGGATTTGTAGGTCCTGTTATCTCCCCCGACAAGTATTGGAAAACGGCGTAATTTATCGCGGATATTCCGTCAGGGCTCGCTGAGGGCCTGGAGAGGGGGTCCGGCCGCCATCAGATTCATGACACAAGGGGAGGCGAGGAGGTGCACTCCCGCGGCCGGCGCGGCCAGCACGGCCTCCTCCTGCAGCCGCGCGCGCCACACCGAGGCGCCGGCGATAAAGTCCCACCGAGTTATCTCTCCGCCGAAACTACGATCGCGATGACGCCCGCACTGTAAGTGAAAGAGCAGGGATCTTCAGTCAATGCAATATCATCACCTTTTTCTGGACCACTCACATGTGCTCTCATACCATTATATCAACAAGTGTTGTTCATCACATTAAATGAATGATGAACCGTCATCATAGTTTAAATACTGACGATCATCACTGTTTCGTTTACAGTGCGGCGCCTGTCATAGTCAGGGTAGGCCATCCCGCACGACAGGCGTGCGCGGACGGGTCGGGATTGCCTACCCGCCCGGCGCCATGTGAGCGGCGGCTGGACAAGAAATAGGACCGAGGGGCGCACTTATAGAGGACAATCCCCGAAACGCCGTCCACGAGCGGGGCGGCGAGCGGACAGCGCCGTTGGCGTGTCTGCAGCCCATAGCGCCGTGTTAATGATGACCGCAGCCTCAGCCGGCCCGGGGAAAATATAGACAACGCGCTGAAAAATACCATCTAATTTGCTGCATTTCCAGACGTGTCGGCGGTGGCGGGGTGTGCGTGTGTTTAAGGCATTACGCACGTGTGTACACGCTGCACACGGGCGGGCGAAAGGGGGAGAGAGCGAGCGAGAGGACACGGTAGGGGAGGGTAAGGGGGGGGGGGAAGAGACTCGGAGTTATTAATCACGACTGCATAATATATCAAAAGATAGCACATACATACAAGGAGGACGGAAGAGCAAACCATGGTGTCATGTATACCCCCGGCCTTCTAAACCCAGAACCTACTACCGCTCCGCCTCTCTCTCTCTCTCTCTCTCTCTCTCTCTCTCTCTCTCTCTCTCTCTCTCTCTCTCTCTCTCTCTCTCTCTCTCTCTCTCTCTCTCTCTCTCTCTCTCTCTCTCTCTCTCTTTCTCTCCCCACACACACAAGCACACAATACTTCCTTTGTAAAACGATTTCAGCGTATTCTCTTTTTGCCGCTGTCCTTTTAAAACTGGCCCCTTCGCTCCCCGAGTGCGTCCCGTGTCGGTAGCGAGTGCTGCCCCCCCCCCCCCCCACAGGTTCCACTTACACTATCCCGAAGCAATATACATACGGTTTCGAGAAATGAAATTTCGTAGTTCCAGCCGACGAAATTTCAGTTCTTAAAACCAAATGCTCGTAGCGAAATCAAACCTAAAATTCGTTCTGACGATTCCTTTGTTTGTGCGACCGCGCTGTGCTTCACACGCTGCACATGAGAACCCACCGAAGAGACTGTAGGTCCGTGCAGCGTGCAGGGCAGGCCTCGGCTGTGCTGTGACTGTTGCTGCCGCACGCAGCCAAGTCCCTCCTCCTCGGTGAGGGCTGTGTCAGGGCTGTGCCAGGGCTGTGCCAGGGCTGTGCCAGGGCTGTGCCAGGGCTGTGCCAGGGCTGTGCCAGGGCTGTGCCAGGGCTGCGCCAGGGCTGTGCCAGGGCTGTGCCAGGGCTGTGCCAGGGCTGTGCCAGGGCTGTGCCAGGGCTGTGCCAGGGCTGTGCCAGGGCTGTGCCAGGGCTGTGCCAGGGCTGTGCCAGGGCTGTGCCAGGGCTGTGCTAGGGCTGTGCCAGGGCTGCGCTAGGGCTGTGCCAGGGCTGCGCCAGGGCTGTGCCAGGGCTGTGCCAGGGCTGTGCCAGGGCTGTGCCAGGGCTGTTCCAGGGCTGTGCCAGGGCTGTGCCAGGGCTGCGCCAGGGCTGTGCCAGGGCTGTGCCAGGGCTGTGCCAGGGCTGTGCCAGGGCTGTGCCAGGGCTGCGCCAGGGCTGCGCCAGGGCTGCGCCAGGGCTGTGCCAGGGCTGTGCCAGGGCTGTGCGGCGCGGTGGCGGTAGCGATGCCTGCTGCCGGTGCTTTGCCGCCGAGGCTTCTGCGCGGGACGACCTAAGCTCCCCACAACATTGTAGGCGAGGTCGTAACACGCACGCCACGCATCACCGCCACGCCGCACCACGCCGCGCCACGCCGCACCACGCCGCGCCACGCCACGCCACGCTCCGCGGAGGACGGGCGGCCGGACGGGCGGCCGTCGCTTCGCATCCCCCTTCTGCATTATTTGATGAAACACCATCGACATTTGTCAAATTTGCTGGTCCGAAAAACATCCGTGCCCGTGATGAATATCGTGTCCGTGTGAGGCGGAGGGACGGTGGCACCGGTCGGAACCCCCCCCCCCCCCCCCCCCCCCCTCGCGGACGTCATGTGCGGGAGAAGACTTGACAAATGCTGAAATATATCCGAAAAGGAAGGGGTGGACACGGCGCGCGCGCGCGCACACACACACACACACACACACACACACACACACAGCCCAGCCCAGCCCAGCCCTGGCTGGTCATGCGTGCGGGTGGCATCTTTGCGGCGCCACGACTCTAATTACAAAGTTTCTGCGCTCTGGCAGGGTGGCGTGGCCGGGTACGAAAACCCTTCTTTGCATACGTACCTCGCTGCCCCCCCTCCGACCGCACACTGTCACTCGGTCTGCCTGGCTGAGCATTCCCTGCAGTAATTTAAAACGGATTTCGCCTTCTCCCTCCGTGCACTTCCATAGCGTTTACAATTAATGTAAATAGGCAGGAATGGCATTACGGCCCGGAGACGCCGTAGGGAAAAGCCACGGAGCAGCGCGCGCCCGACCTGTGACTGGGAAAGCCGTGTTAAAGCAATATTTTTATTTTTTCCAACCGGCAGCACCGGTTTGTTCTGTGAGCCACGTCCGCTGCAGTCCTGCCGTGAGCCGCGGAGGGGTGGATGGTAGATATGCACGTCGCAGCATCTACTTGTTGTTCCCATTTCTCAAATAAAAAAAAATAGAATTACATTCATAATTTTAGGTGTGAGTTAAAACATGACACGGAGGGGTAGTTTTCCTTTTCATGGCCCCCATTCGAAATGAGATATATGTTTGCCGAGGAATTGCCCCTCCGCCTAGGGAACAAGAGAGGTGGGGTGCGGCGAGGAGCTGCTCGCGGGGTGGGGGGGGGGGGGGCGGGCCGGGAGAGGGTTGTGTTGACAGGAATATATTGTAGAATCATTCCCCATTTAAGATATTAAATTAGGGTGTTCTTTCGGCCGCGGCACCCCCTTTTGTGGCTTGGGCCGGCGGTGCAAGTGGCCAGAAGTGCTGCACCACCGGCTCGGCGGGCTCGGCGGGCAGCCCTGCCATCTGCATGGACCATCACGGTTTCATTACGGTTATTGCCTGCAGCTTTTCGAGATGTTTTGAATGGATTGAGAGGGGAGTGGCCAAAGGGGGGGGGGGGGGAGGAGGTCGCATTGAAATGGTATGGGCTCCGGGGCTCTTTATTTCGTTAGAAGTTTGCTCCAGGGCGCGTCCCGTGTCGCGTCGGGTAATCAAGTGAACATCAAACGGCCAAATGTGCCGCGGCTGGGCTGAGCTTGGTGAAGACAAGGAACGGAGCGGTGGCCCCGCGGCGGGGCGGGGCGCGGCCAGGACCACCGCCAAATAATTACTCCCGCAGCCAGCTGCTGGGCACGCGTGCTGAGGCCGCTTCCAGGCTGCAGGGTCCGCCTAGGTAGCTTCGCTGGTGCGCCGACATTGCAAACTACTCTCAGTGAAGAGGCGCAAGGGGTGGCCGACTCCTGTACTACTCGCGACTCGCTCTTATAATACAAGGTATAATAATACTTGTAATATCGTCCATTATAAGACATGATATGCTCAAAACGTAAGAAAATTTGGTCAGTTTTCAACAAAAAAAATTTAAATCAAAATTAAGGTATTATCGGCGTACAATATTTGTACTTCTCCATACACAACCCTCCCCAGTCAGCCACCCCTCGGAACAGGCCGTCGTCATCGTTGTCCAACGTTACCGCCAATGATTTGGCAATGATTTTGCGGCCGAATTTAGGCGCTGGAGAGAAGGGTGGTGCGTCAAAGGTGACAGGTAGCGGCTGGTGCAGGCGGCGGCTCATGACAGTGGGACGCGCTGCCACCGCTGCCACCGCTGCCACCGCTGCCACCGCTGCCACCGCTGCCGCCGCTGCCGCCGCTGCCGCCGCTGACGCCCCCGGCCCTGCTCTCCCTCCGGCCTTTGATCACGGCAACTCGTCCCGACGGCGACTCGACTCCGCTCTGCAGTCCTGATGTAGGGTATTCCGACCAAGGACCTGAATAAGTAAGACTTCCATGGACCCGAACGGAAGGACGTCTGGGGGAAGTATGAGAAATCGGTGGCGGTACTGGCGAGGACATTCATATATAATGCTAGTGAGAAACTCTCGTCTAATATAACCTTCCACAAATTTATTAGTCATAAGAACGATCTCGTGGGTCTCCGGCCGATCGATGCACATTGGTCGCGCTGCAGGCGGCGCAGTGCGTCAGGAGACGGCTGGCTTTGTCGACTTGAAAAATCGAGCGTTCTCATGACAAGGCGCGACGTCCAGCGGTGGGCCATGGGCGGGTGCCGGGTGCGCGCCCAGGTGGCGCCGGGGAGGGAAATGTGGGCTGCCATTTGTCAGTGACGGCCGAATAGTTACTTGGCGGCGCGCTGGATGGCGCTCTGATTGCGCGCGTCGGGAGACACGAGCCTGGCCGTGCCTGGCCGTGCCTGCGGGCCATTTGTCCGCGCGAGCGCAATATCTCAGGAGCTCGGGGGTGCGGTGCATCCGGCCTAGGCAGCCTCCCCCTAGCGCCGGGAAGGTAGGCAGCGCACATGCAGCACCGCCCGGCGGGACGGCCTACCCAGCGCGGGGCTGAGCCTCCCCCTCCCCTCCCCGGCCCGGCGACGGCTGGGCTGCTGCCCCCCCCCCCCCTCGCTCCTCCCCGCCGCGTGGGGTAGCGCCAGCGACGCGACGCGACTCGATCGGCCGCAGAGTTGCGTCACGCGGACGCGAGCGGCAGGAATGCTTTGTGACGAATCTGTCCGCGTCCGCGGCTCGGGCGGCCGGTTGGGTTGGGGCCGCTGGGGCCGCTGGGGCAGTTGGGGCAGTTGGGGCAGTTGGGGCCGCTGGGGCAGTTGGGGCCGCTGGGGCAGTTGGGGCAGTTGGGGCAGTTGGGGCGGGGCCTCGGCGGGCAGCGGCAGCCATAGCAGCCACGACACTCGCCTCGTAAAGTGCTCGTTATAACTCGGTCATAAAACACACTTCCGTAATCTGTTTCACTTAACGTGTTCAACTTGAACTTTGATGTCGGCCCTCCGGACCAGCAGATCGTCTAAACGGGAGGCGTGGCCAGGCGTGGCTTGTCGGCCGGACCGCGGCGGGGCTCGGGTCAGTAATGGTCTCACGAGGTATCGGAAGGGGAGGGGACCATGTCGCCAAGCCGACCGGCGGTCGTAAAGGGGTTACGCCGAGCGAATGTGTGGGGATGAAATGAGTGCAGCTGGACGAGCCGGGTGCAGTATGAGAAATCGGCAGTGCGGCAGCGCGGCGGGCCGCAACGCTGCACCGGGACTGCAGGGCCAGCAGGGCGTACAGGGCCTGCAGGGACAGCGCACGATCGGCGCGCTTTAGCGATGACAAGACCCGTTCTCCGCCCGGGAGATACCGGCTCGGCTCGGCGGCCGTGTCGTGTCGTGTCGCCGGGCAGAGAGAATATCCAAGTGCCAACAACAGCGCCGCGCTGCGCACGACTTGACCCGATTGCAAGGCCGTGCCGACGGAGCCGATGCGCCGACAGCACACCGAGAGCAAGGGAGAGGAGAGGGCGGTGGCAGCACTGCGGCAGCCGCAGCCGCAGCCGCAGCCGCAGCCGCAGCCGCAGCCGCAGCCGCAGCCGCAGCCGCAGCCGCAGCCGCAGCCGGCGGCCTGCCTGCACAGCCCCGGCCCGGCCCGTCAGCCCCCGCGCCGCGCGCCGCATGCGTGCGCCCAGCTTGGAGCCCAGTTTGGAGCTCCCGTCCCGGCCGATGCGGACCGGATAAGGAGCCGATGCTATCGGGATGTCCACTTGAGATACGTCCTGACGGGCCCGGCGGCTCCTGAGGTCCTGGGCCGGCCGGGGTGGGGCCGCCACACGTCGGGGGCGCCCAGCGGGAGGGGCCACGTCGCCACCGGCCATGAGCTACTTCCACAATAAAGACTACGTCCTCACCATTTTCATATTTCACGGAGGACGCCGTGTTGTCAGTGCATGCGGCTAACGGTGCGGCACGGCATGCATGTAACCTGTCTCACTCGCACACACACACACACACACACACACACACACACACACGCACACACACGCATATGCACACACTGTGGCCCTCGGACGGAGCAGTCGACGCGATCCTTTCGTTCCGATTTCCCAACCTGATTTTTCTACCATTTCCTATATATTATCCCAAGCAACGAGCAGAAACCACGTGGCGGGATCAGCAGTGCATTGGGGACCGCCTGTGGGAATCGAACCCACCGGGCCTGGAGTCGAGTCGGGGGACTCAGGACTCAGGCCCGTGCCAATGTGACAGTTTTCTTCCCAGCACCGTGACCCTCTGGTCTCCGGATTGAATGGAGTCCGGAGGATGGCATGCGGTTCGTGGAGGTTACCTAGAACAGAATCTGCTGGACCAAGGTGGTGGGAAGGATGGAGGGAAACGCCTCACCTTTTAAATATTCTGATTGTATTTTCTGGGGTCGAGGTCGAGTGATAGTCGAGCAGGCGACGGGTCTCCCGGGTGGGACACCCGAAATCACCGCTGAAGCCGCCATGACACTTGCAGGTGCAGCAGCAGCGGCAGCGGCCGTCACCAGGGGACGCAAACTAAACGGCCTTTATCGCTTATTTTTTATGATTATATTTTCCGGGGCGGAAAGCAACACCACCAGGGTGCTGTCGGCCAGGCATAAACAACACTCGAGTCACTTAGCCCCCGCAGGCCACGCAGCCCCCCCCCCCCCCCCCCTCCGCTCTCTTTATTCGTGTCCGGGTCAGACCCAATAAAGTGTAGGAGGCGCGGAGCGGGAAGAACTCCGGGTGCCTCCGGGTGTCACACCGGCACTCCAACGACGGGCGCGGAGCCCGGACACGGTGCCACCGCCACCGCGGGGCCTGTGCCTCTGCGGTGCCGCCGCCGCCACCACACCAGCACACGGGTTATGAAAATCCTGACAATCCCAAGTCCGCGGAGCCTTGAGCTTAGTGTGGCGGGGCCGGCGGGGGAGGGGCGGGGAGGACGGCGGGCGAGGTCGTGTTGCTGCTTCTGCGAGGAATGGTATTCAGAGCTAGCATTTAAATTCGGAGCGGCAGGGGGGGGGGGGGGCGCTGCATTGCCCCCCCCCCTCACCCGTTCCCTCTAACCCCTGGTTATAAAAGGACGCTCTTGTGCCGTTGGCCGTTCGCGGCGTTCCGTGCTGCGCTCCTGCCTCGGCTGTCCTCGGCTCGTCCTGAAGCGCCTGCAGTTTATGTGTCGGCACAAACTGTTGATCCCTGTCAATAGAGAGCCATCCCCCCCCCCCTCTCTCTCTCTCTCTCTCTCTCTAACACACACACACACGCCACACGCCTCTTCCCCGCGTGGCTGCTACACTCCAAAGACGCAGACGCATAAGAGTCGCGACAGAGGTACCACAGGGTAAACAGCGGGCTGGGGGCTGGGCTGGGGCCAGGGCCGGGGCTGGGAAGTCACCGCCCCCGCCGACTGGCACCGCCGCCGCCAAAGACCAGTCTATTTGCGGAGGGGCCGCAGAAATGGCGCGGGGTAGAAACGGACGGCAAAGGGCGTTTCGGTGGCTTTTGCCGAACGTTGGCAGGCAGCAGCCGGCAGCAGCCCTCGGGAAGTAGAGTGTCCACGGCCCGCGGCCAGGGCGGCACACACACACACACACACACACACACACACACACACACACACACACACACCAGAGAGAGGGAGAGAGACGGGTGAATTTCAAGTTCGGTCCCCACTGTCAGCCCTCTCCCTCCCCCAGCTCCATCTGCGGTGTCGCCGCGCATCTGACATGGCGAGCAATCTGCCTCTGTGTGTGTGTGGCGTGTACCCTAAACGTTAAGAACACAATTAATTGCCCCTGAGAATGTCCACTATATGTCTCTTCCTTCTCCCTGTCACCATCCGTCTACCCTCCCCCCTCTCCCCCCTTTCACTTTATCCCTCTCTCTCCCTCCCATTGTGTGTACCAGAATACGCGCTGATATGGCCCGGGATGTGTCATCCCCTGAAATGTCTACCGTCTCCACGCTCAGGCAGAACACTCAGCAAGCTTCGCCGGGGCAGCAACAGCAAAGCCACACTGCGCCGGAGATACTCCACGCTCCGAGGACTGGCCGGGGCAGCAACAGCAAAGGCACACGGCGCTGGAGATACTCCACGCTCCGAGGACTGGCCGGGGCAGCAACAGCAAAGGCGCACTGCGCTGGAGATACTCCACGCTCCGAGGACTGGCCGGGGCAGCAACAGCAAAGGCACACGGCGCTGGAGATACTCCACGCTCCGAGGACTGGCCGGAGCAGCAACAGCAAAGGCACACGGCGCTGGAGATACTCCACGCTCCGAGGACTGGCCGGGGCAGCAACAGCAAAGGCACACGGCGCTGGAGATACTCCACGCTCCGAGGACTTGCCGGGGCAGTGGCCGCGCCCGCCTGCTTCCCCAGCGATGTTCGCGACCGCCAGGCGACGACGGAGCGGGCTTTGACGCACGGTGGGTCGTTCCCACGGAGACGGGGAATGACTGCCAACCATCAGCGTTCTCGTGTCGACTATTGTTAACGATATTTCCCGTCGCCGCACAAGCCCCCGCCAGGCCCCGCCAGGCCCCGCCAGGCCCCGCCAGGCCCCGCCCCCATGCATATGACGTGTCTTTAATGTAGCGGAATGCTCGCTGAGGCTTATGGGACCAACTTATCTTACCCCTCCCCACCGGCAGCGCGCCGGCGGCACCCACTATGGCACCCACCCACGACGCCGGCCTGCCGCGGCGCGCCACCCCGGTCCAGGACATGATCGCCGCTTTGGGCCCCCGCCGTGAAAATGGTGCGAAGAGCGCACTCGATTTTGAAGCTCTCCGGCGTGGCGTCGCCGCGGCCGCTCCATCACGATGGCGCGTGCGGGAGAGAGACGGGAGACGCAAAGAAAAGGTGGCGGCCCCGAGCAGCGCCGTGAAGTATGACAACGCTTTTCGGGAGCTCTTTTTGTTGCGGCAGCGGCGGCGGCTGACAAGGATGAGCTCTTCCTCTGTTTCGGTGTCCATTCCCACCAGAGGAGGGAGCTCGGCTCGGGCACAGCTTTATCTCGCGATGTGTATATGGGCTCCGGGTTTTTTGCAAGCGCGGTGCGAGGCTGTCCAAATAATGATGCCATGGCATGACCCGGATCCGTGGAGCGCCGCACCGGCTCACCTCCGGCTGGGCTCGGGGCATCCGGACAGAGAGGGGGTAGGGGGGGGAGGGGAGAAGGGCCTAACATGCGCCTTTTCCTCTGGGCAATGGCGGCAAGGTTTTTGCTGCCAAAATATTACCACGCATTACTCAAAAGCCTGGCCGCTGCGGCCGCGGTGCGGTGCACTCTCCCCGGATACAGCGGGGACGGGACGGGCGGACCTCTCCATGATAGCAATGGGAATGATGGCAGCGCCCGTCCCGCCCCGTCACCTCCGCCCTCCCTATCGACGGAGAGTGTGTGAGAAACAGAGAGCGTCGAGAAATATGTATAGTATTCTCGTCGACAGAGCGGCCGGGAGCAGCGGGGGGCGCGCAGTTGTGTCCTTTCCCTTTCACTCAGCCCCCCGCGGAGCGGGGGCGGCACACCCCCAGCCCACCCCCGGCCCGCCCCCGGCCCGCCCCCGGCCCGCCCCCGGCCCTTGTGCTGCGTGACGCAGGCGTGACTCGGGTACAGTACTAGTACCTTCCATGGCCACTGCCCTTTACTTCTCTTCCCGCGGGGGGAAACAAAAAATAAAGTAAAACGGCTCTCGTGAAATTCGCCCTTTTCCTCTCTCTCTCTCCCACACACACCCTCGGTGGGCGTATTGTTTATCGCACTGTTGCTGTGCTTTTCTTGAAAAAGAACACCGCCGCTCACGGCGCTGAATAAGCGCTTTCAAAGTTGCCCCCCGCCTCTCCTCCTCTGCGCAAAAAAAAAAACCGCTTGGTTTTTGCACACGTTTCTGGCGTCGTTTTTGTAGATATTTGTTCCTCCCCCTAGAGTCTGTCTCGTCTCTCTGCAGGGGTGGGGTTTGGGGCAGTCCCGGGGTCGCGTGCTGAGGCTGTGCTGTGCTCCGCTCTGCTCCCGCGGTAGCAGGAAAGTCATCGCTTTACACGCATAATGTCCGCACCGCAGATAATCCTCGCTGCCAACGGCGGCACGCACCGAGCGGCCCCGCCACGGCTCGGCTCGGCTCGGCTCGGCTCGGCTCGGCTCGGCTCGGCTCGTGCACAATGAAGATGCGCTCCGGGCTCCGTCGGTTCCGTCATTCCTACATTTTTCTCCCACCGGGATCGCGACGCTATGCGACCCGCGCGGGCGGGACAGCCTAGCCGCGGGCAGGGAGGGAGGGGGGTGTCGGCGCTGGGCTGTGCCGCGCCGGCAGTAGTTTTCGGTGCCGCCAACACGATCTGCATACACGCGCTGCCGCCTGCCGAATGTGTTTGTGGAGAGCAAACACGATTATTTCTCATCGGAAAGGCCGGCGATGCACACTCTGTCGCATGCACGGCTGCGCCCCCTGGCCGCGCCCTGGCCGCTGGAGCCGGGTGTCGGTGGCCGGACCTCAGGTGCTGACGCACGCCGGGGCACCTTGGCTTGGCCGGGGGCCGGGGGCGCGCACAAAGGTAAACCCCCGACCGGCCGCGCGATCGCTAGACGTAAGCCTCTTACTGTGTGAGGCCGAAGGACGACTGGATTTCAGCCCTTACTTCGGCTCTCTGCGCCCCGCCCCGCCGAGGTCACGGCCCACACACCGCACCGCACAGTGGGAGTGCGAGAGACACGACTGATTGCCAACACCATCCGTCCGCGGCTGCTACCGAGGTGCACCAGGGACACGGCACATCACCATTTTTCACATCGGCCACAGACGGGTGGTGGTGGAGGTGGTGGTGGTGGTGGGAGGGGTGCGGCTCACATAGGCGGGCCGCGGGGGGCGGCGGCCTCCGGGACACTCGTGCCGCCATTGTCGTCCACCCCTGCCGGCGCCGTGCCGTACTAACCGCGGCCCGCGGCCTCCGTGATGAATGCCCCCATGGCCCCGCCGGCCCCCGCCGGCCCCCGCCGGCCCCCACCGGCCCCCGCCGTTCGGAAGGTGCGCTGAGCTCCTGCTACTTCCGCCATCGCCCTCCGGCCCGGGCCCGGGCCCGGGGCTCACTGCTCACTGCAGCACACTGCGTGGCTATTCAGCCGAGCTCAGGTCCATGCTCAGAGCATGCAAGACTTGTAACCCAGGAGGTCTTGAGGACGGGCCGGAGGGGCCACAGCCCTGATAGCCATTGTCAGCCGCCGTGCCTGCGCCGTGTCCACGCCGTGTCCACGCCGTGCCGGCACGCGCCGTCCCTCCGGCGGCAGGGCGGCGGGACGGCGCATCTCCCAGCCGCCCTCGGCTCAGGGTACAGCGCTCCCCCCATCGGCAACCCTGGGAATAATGCGTACATGGCCTGATTTGGAGGGCTAATGATGAGCACTGCGCATGGCCGCAGGCCACAGAGTCACAAAAGCGGAGCGGCGGCGGTGGCGACGCAGGCAACAGAATACACTCGCCACCCCGCTGGCTTTGCCTTCATCTTTGGCACAATGAAAAAGGAACGAGAGGGGAAAAAAAAATCGCGGATTCTAACCACCAGCCCCCTCCCCTCTTCTTCTTTCCGCGAAACTGCCATCCTACCCAGCCAGCGAACAGCGGAGTAGTGTGGCGACGGCGGCGGCGCTACCACGATTTATCTCATCTCGTCCTGTGTGAAATCCCACAGCTAACACACACACACACACACACACACACACACACACACACACACACACACACACACACACACACACACAGAGGCGGGAACAAATGAAAAGGCATAAAAATCTCGCCCACTTCATGTATAGGACCATATCGATGGGTGTGCCTGGGAGGGTCAGAAGGGGTGTTGAACCCCGTCCTTTTTGTGAGCATATTGCCGGGGGTCACGCGACTCGCCTCGCCTCGCCTGAGGTCGAGAGAGGTTAGAGCTCAACAAAGTCGCCGATGATCCAGCAATCTCACGCGGACGCCGCAACCCCCACTTCACATCGAAT
This sequence comes from Odontothrips loti, assembly GCA_038380765.1. Lineage (NCBI taxonomy): Eukaryota > Metazoa > Arthropoda > Insecta > Thysanoptera > Thripidae > Odontothrips > Odontothrips loti. Next base: position 7,837,542 of record CM076244.1, on the reverse strand, counting down.
AACCGGGCGCACCGTTTGTTCTTGTTTGTTCACCTGAATGGATACCAATCAGAAGCGCGAAGATGCCTCTCAAACTTGTCCCCACAATCTTGATACACAAAGAACCCGAAACCAAGCCCAGGCCCTGGCCTCCCTATTTTTAACCTCAACCAAACGGCTGTAATATTTACTTTTATCGAAATATGAGACCGATTCCCTCATTTCTTCACCCGATTCACCCCGGAATAAAACCAGGGGAAGGATAGTCGCTATCCGCATGATCGCCCGGGACCACCCCGCCCCGCCTTACCCCGCCCTACCCCACCCCACCCTGCCCCACCCCGCCCCACCCCACCCCATCCCCCGCGCCGTGCGCCGTGCGGGTCCCTACTCCCGCGACGCCCAAGGGCTTGAAATCACGAGTTCCGCTGGGGACGCACTCCACACTCCTTTCCCACCCGACGCACGCACGCGCACACGCGCACATGCACGCACACGCACACCCCCGGGCTCGCATACACATGATCTGCGCTAACCAGCAGAGCCGATCCGATGCGGTTCCGAGGGGGGGGGGGGCGTGGATGCTCCACTGAATAGCTGGGTCAATAGAATCTGCGACGGCCGATGGATGAAATATTGCTACCCCTGCAATCAGTATGCTCAGCGGGGTCTGAACGGCCGGCGTGGTGAGGCAAGGAGAGTGCCAGGCGTGCGCAGGCCGATGACGGGCGGAGCGGGCCCAGGCTCGACGGCGCCCTGGTGTCCCCGGCACACCTCCCCCAGCACGATGTTCTCCGGACCCGCGGGGTGGCCGGCGCGGGGGCGTCCCGAGGACTCGCTCTTACTTGTGCTGCAGCAGTTGCTGTGACGGCGGCAGGGCGCGGGCAGGGCGCACAGAAGCCCCCGGCCCGCGGAACTGAACTAGGGTGCAGCTGTAAGTTTCTAAGTGGCGCGGCGCTGGGTGCCGTACAGCTTGTTTTATGCGGCCCCTATCGCCTCGCTCCACGCAACACTCCACGCCTGCCCCCCCCCCCCCCCCCCAACCGCTCCCCCAATTTTTACAGCACGGATCGTAAGGCCCCATGAAACATGATGCACTCGGTGTTACTGGGTGGACACGTTACGAGGCGAGGGGGCGAGCGTGAGGCCGAAGGCAGCGCCGACACCGACTGTCACCGTGCAGCGGGCAGCGGGCAGCGGGCAGCGGGCAGCGGGCACCAGCAACGGGCCAAATAAAAACACGCCCGGGGCTCTGAGGGCCGCGGGTGTTCGAACCCGGGTCCGGCCGGCAGTATCGGCGAGTGGCGCCGCTAACAAGAGCAGCGGACAATCGTTGTGTCATCGCAGCGCGACACCGCGGCCGCCGTAAAACAGCGCCTCAACATTGTAGCGCTCTCCGAATTCGGTGGCGGCATGCCGTAAATTATACGCAGACAGGAGGAGACCGCTGTGATCATGGCCGCGGATCTGCGTGCTGCTCGCCGCTGCAGAATCGTAATAATGTAATATAATGTGCCCCGCCTGCCCCGCCCTGTGCCTCGTGACGCTCGCGGTTTTTATGCGTCCCTTTCTGTATCATACCTATGCGGAGCTGCACTCGTTACAGGCATCGCGGATAATTACAGGGCCGTGCTGAGGTGCGCGGGGGCGCCCCCGCCCTCCCCACCTCCCCCCGGAGCCACCGACGACGACGACGCGTTCTTGATTTCTCGAGCATGGCCACATCGTTTTATGGTGAGGAGGCTTTAACGAGGACGCGGATGACGACATAAAGTATAAATTGCTACAAAGTACTCGGTGACGGCCGACGGTGGCTGCGGGCCGCGGTGGGAGCGCCGCGCGCCACAGGAAGGACGTCCGCCCACCGCCCCCGCCCGGAGTATGAGAAATCGCGCGCGGAGCGAAGCAGGGTGAAGGCGCCGACGCGATCTGGAAACAGAGTAGATCTGGGCGAGTGCATGAGGGCGCGTCGCCGCGCCCCTCCCCTGCTCAGCCCCAGCCCCCCCCCCCCCCCCCCCCGCGGCCTGGCCCCGAACGACGACGCGAAAACGTCGCAGAGAAAGAACATAAATCTTCCAGCACTCTCACTCCGTGACAGACTGGATCGAACGTTGGCGTGACCAGTGGCGCGTGCTCTGGCGTGGTACAAATTCGTCAGGGGTGAGGAGGGGGTAGAAGGAGGGCGCGCCCCAGGTGGCGGCGGGGACCTGTCTGGCCAGCAGCGGACAGCGGACAGGGGTAGGAGTGCTGGCGGCCTGCTGTGCCTGTGTCAGCAGGGGGGCCTGATAACGGAACTAAAATTAGATATCTAAAAACAAATCACCGATCAATTATTTTATTTCAGGTGTCTTTGGCTGGGACGTCTGTGCAGGGCCGTCAGGTGGACCCGGTGGGGTTGGAGCTGGAGGAGGCCCCCCGCCGTGCGCTGCGGAGGGTCCATGGGGGGTCCGTGGGGGGTCTGCGGGGGGTCTGCGGGGGTCCTCTATGGCCCACAGCGCAGGGCGTTACCATGGCGCCTTGTCACCGCTGGGGGCGAATGTCCCTGCCAAAGGGGGGAAAAGTCCCTTGCGATGAGGGTCATCAAATATCAACGCTAGAGTCTTCCATAAATCACGCATATCCTCCACTCCAAACCGTTCTCTACTGTGAATCCGGGACACTGCGCGTCTAGCGACAGTTTTAATTTTCTCAAGTAATAAGCTCTTTTTTGCTCTTTCGAGTCCACGGAGCAGTGCACTCGAACTCGACGCGAAAAAAAAAAAGTGTTGGTTGTTGGGTAGCTGGTCATCGCCGTGCCAGAGCTGCTAATCCACCGGGAGCACCCCCCCCCCCCCCTCTCCCCGCCCCCCTCACGTCCGGTCACGGCTGCTGTCGCAATATTTACGTCTGTCAGTCTCACACGGCCGGAAATGAGGTCATATTCCATCGCGGCGGCTCGGACATTGTCCCGGGGTGGGCGCGGGGATGTTTCTACAGGGGGTGGGTGCGTTTTGGGGGAGGCGTGAAATGAATGGCAAGAGTGTGAAACTGTCATGCACGAGTGCGCGGGCTGCGGGCACGGCTCCTGTGCACACCTGGGGCTGGGCTGGGGCGGCAAGTCGATCGTGCGTGCGTGCGCATGCGTAGGTGTGTGTGTGTGTGTGTGTGTGTGTGTGTGTGAGTGTGTGTGTGTACGACCGTTAAGACAAACTGTTGAAAGGGGTCGGGTGGACGGAACACGGAGCAGCCCCCACAGGGGACGACGTCATCACACATCAACTCCAGGGATTGAATGTTTGCAAGGCCTCTACTATGGCAGTCACACATACTGTACTCCTCCTCACTCCGAGTAACATTTTGCGGCCGTTTAATAATGAAAATGCGTTAAACACAAATAGACAGTCTCTCGCTGCCGCCGCTCTCTGTTCCTGTTCTCCTTCCCGCTGTGATTGCTTGCGGCGTTGTTTCCGGCTTCCGGGGATGGAATGGAACGGCTTATTATTTCATTTCATCTCTCCCTCTCTGCTGCGCTGCGAATCCTCCGTTACCGTATGTGTGTGTGTGTGTGTGTGTGTGTGTGTGTGTGTGTGTGTGTGTGTGTGTGTGTGTGTTCGTGGGAGCGCCCTTCTCTTTCACCGGCGGCCCCCGCACTTCTCTTGTTTTGCTGCCATTCTCTTGCGCGCCCCTCCTCTCCTACCTAAGGGGTTGCAGAAGCTGCGGGGGCAGTGGTATCGTGCCCGGGGCCCAGAGGAAAGTAGGGGGAGGGGGGGGGGGTACAACGACCGCAGTCTTCTACTGCAACAGCGTGCCGCACCTTATTGGCTAGTATCACACCTGCACCACTGTACACAGCTCCCCGTCGTGTGTTTCGCTTGTCCATACTTCCGTCATTTTTCGGAAGGGTTATATTGGGAATGCCCATGGCATTCCACGCGGGTAAACTCACAGCTCTCATCTCGGCCTGGTTCCGGTGCCGTCCAACATCCCCAGCCAGCAACCCCCCCCCCCCCTCCCCCCTCCCGCCCCCCGCCAGCTCTGGGCGCTAGGCGGCCGTATTGTTTCCAAAAATACGATACGGCGGCGAGGTGCGAAAAAACATTCCATCGATGGCGCGCATGCAGGATCGGCCCGGTGGCTAGCGGCGTGGGTGTGTGTGTGTGTGTGTGTGTGTGTGTGTGTGTGTGTGTGTGTGTGTTTGTGTGTGCGCGCGCGTGCGTGCCGCCATACCGCTGCACCGCCTCCGATCCGAGCCAAGTTGGAGTTTGTGCCCTCAGTGTGCTCTTTGCCCGATTGAGACCCCACCATCGCGACAGAGAAGAGAATATTTTCCGCGGGAGGTGGCGGCTCCGCTCCTCTCCTCTCCTCTCCTCTCCTCTCCTCTCCTCTCCTCTCCTCTCCTCTCCGTCGTCAATGGAAGCCGTCGGTGTCGCCGCTCGTCTGCCCCGATGATGATGAAAAATTTCGCGAACCGGTCTGGCGGCGTCTCCGGGCGTCGGTGTGACGGCGACAGGCGACGGTCCTCAGAGCGGGGCGGGCCGGGCAACTGGGGCACGCACGAGCCGAGGCTGAGGGTAGGTCTGAGGCCGGCCACGGTGTCAGCGTCTGCCTGTGCCTGCGTGGCCCCCGGCCCCCGCCCCCGGCAGCCCCCTTTGAGCTCGCACAGTGTCACCGGCACACCTGGCCCAGCCCGGCCTCGCCTCTCTTTGAACGCGAGCTCACGGCTGTCCTCATTCCCTATGCCTCTTTGGCGCCTTTGTACTGCCGATATACGGCGCCTCCCATAAATGCGTAATTATCGCTCTCATGAAATCTGCGATCTAATTTAAATATGATTATCATTTGAGAACGCGCGGGCGCGACCTCAATATGAATGACGAGCCGTGCGTTTGCGCCCGGTGCTTCCGCCGGCCGCCCTCTCTCCCTCTCTCCCTCTCTTTCTCTCTCCCTTCCAGCACCTGTAAATTATGTAATGCCGCCTAAATAAACAACGAAGTTTAAACATCCTGCTTCCGAGTGCTGCAGAAGTAGCTAATGCTGGCGTGGCGCTGCCGAGTGCCGAAGAGGAACAGGGAACAGGGCGCGGTTAGTCCAGTCGGAGGCATCGGACAAACTGGAAAACTGTCATGAGGACGTCGGGCACGGAAGAATGTTCTGCCTCCGGGTGCCTCCGGGTGCCTCCGGGTGCCTCCGGGTGCCTCCGGGTGCCCCGTCGGCGGCGCCAAGTCACCGGAAGTAGACGTGACGGCGGAGAGTGACGACGGGCCGGAGGGACCGGAGGGTCGGAGGGCCGGACCGGAAGTGGTGAGCGCAACGCAGCGCCCGGCAGCGCCATGACGCTGGTCCACTGCCGGAAACGGCACTCGACTGTGTTTTGTCTTTGTCGCAGCGGCGGCAGCCATGGCCGTCGTTGGACGGTAAAAACTGGGTGAGGGATGGGGGGGGGGGGGGGGGCACGACACCATCACGAGGGCGTGACCCGACCACCACCTTGGGGTGAAATTTTTGCGAGAGGCCGCGGGAAACCACCTGCGATTTCGATCGTCATTGAAATATCCTTTGATTTAATATCGGATTAATATCGGATTTAATACCGCATTTGTTGCTTCAGTACTTAAGTATCGCCGGCCCCGGATCCGTGGACGCGTCGCCGCCCTCCACAACGCCCTGACCGCCCCGTTGGGCGGCGAGCTGCTCAGCTAGTGGCAGTCTAGGGCCGCCAGCACCACCACCACCGCCAGCCTCCCCTCCCCGACAACACCTCAAATATCCTTCTCAAGTTTGGACGTAATTTATGGCTTTGCTCTCTCTCTCTCTCTCCCTCGCTGTCTGTCTGTCTCTCTCCCTCAGCTCAGTTTTGCGCGATTGATCGGTCTGGTTCCGCGGCTTGGCGTCCGCGCCGCCCACGTCCTCTGTCCTCGTCCCTCTCCGCCGCGGAGGCGAGCGGCCAGCGAGTGCGAGGGAGACAGGTGTCGGGTCGGACGCAGCCGCAGGCCCCGCAGGCCCCGCAGGCAGCAGTGCGCAGTGCGGCAGCGTGCGTTCGCTGTTCGCTGCACCGGCAGCCAGCCACTCAGGAGCAGAACAGAGACAGAGTCTCCTCGGCGGGTGCGAGCCGTGCGAGCAAGAGGGCGCTACACCGGCCAAAGAGTTTGCCCTTTGACTTTGCCTGATCTGTTGGTCTTGGTTTGGCCGCCTCGCACTCTGGGCTGGGCTGCCTCCACGACACACCACATCAGCAGAAGCCCGACTCCAAATCGCAAAAGTTGTGAGCAGAAATGAAAGGCGGCGGGACGAGATTCAATCGGCGAGGCCTTAATTGGGGCGTTAAATACGCCTGTGAGGGAGAGGGGCGGGGCGCCGGTCGGCTTGGCGGAACGCTGCGCTGCTGCTTCCGAAAGCATTCCATGGGTTTCCCTTCCCCGGCCAGGCGCTAAGACAGAGGAGAAGGAGGGGGTGGCCGGGGGCGGCCTAGGGGGGGGGGGGGGGGGGGGGCGGTGAGGCGGACGATCATTTTCGGGCTTCGGCAGCACCGCCAACATCAACAACCCTTCCCTAAGGCTGCGTCCGAAGCAGGCCGCCGCGCTCCGCCCCGCTCCGGGCCGTGGGCAGCCGTGGGCCGCGGCGCAGCGGGCTGCCCCGAACGCAGCCATGTGTGGCAATCTTTCGTCACGGCGTGGCGTTGGCGGGGTTGGCTGGGGGTGGGGGTTCTCCGCGAGGGGCTGATTCCGCTATACTGGCTCTAGCGGAGCCCGGGGTGTCGGCGAGGTCGTGATGGGCCAGAGGCGGGGGCGGCGCGGGGGCGGCGCGGGGGCGGCGCGGGAGGTATCGTGAGGAGGGTAAAACTGAATCGGGATAGAAAAGCAAGGAGGGCCAAGCGGCGCGGAGGCGGCAGTGGGGGTGGGGGTGCTGGGGGTTGATCTTGCCCGGGGCACATGAGGGAGGCTGCGTAATCAGGAGGGGGAGGGGTGGGGAGGGCGTCCTAGAAGCCAAACGCGGACAATATGGACCCCTCCTGCACGCGTCTAGGCGAGAATGGAAAGAGCGACGCCCAGAGTCGTCACGTCCGAGCGCGCCTGTGTGCGTGTGTGCCTGTGTACGTGTGTGTGCGCGTGAGTGTGTGCGTGCGCGCGTGCCTCACGTTCGCGCTGAGAATGTGTGCGCGAGTTCAGCACACCGTCTGCCGGGGATGGCACACATTTCAGTTTCTGTCGACCTTTCGGCCGTGCAGCCAAACTGGATTAGCCTGCCAATCGGGGCGCCTCCCGCCCCGCCTTGTGCAGCCGGCAGTGGGCGCCGAAGCAAAACCACCACGACAAGGACACACACACACACACACACACACACACGTCCCCACATGGTCCCTGCCTCCGGGGTGTTCGTCCTCCCATCCCCCGGCCAGGCGGCAAGGCAAGCAGGCCTCACCTAACATTGCTAAAAGGATCACGTCCTTAAAATTATCACCATCTAATTGACTGTACGCGCCAATCCTCTGGGAGGAGGGGGCGTGCCGGGGCGGGGCGGGGCGGGGCGGCGGGCGACGCTATGCCATGCGCCGGGGTGGAGCTGGTGCCGGAGGGGCTGGAAGGGCCGGGCGAGCTCAAGACGCCCGGCCCGGCGCCTGGGGGAGCCCAGGGAACGCGCCAAGGTGACCCGGGGCCTCGGAAAGTAAGCACCGCAGTGGAGCTGGGAGGGGGATGCGCTCTCCAAAGTCATCGTAGTCCTGCCTAACCGCGTCCCCCGCCCCCCACCCCTCAGGATGGTGCCATGAGCATGACACCAAGATGTGCAACTACTTGTTGTTGCTCGTGGCGGATGTTGTACAGAACCCAACCCGGCCGGCACCGGCGGCAGGGGGATGCTGGAACCTTGCGGTTACCCCTGGTTACCCGCCGGGTTACCCTTTCGGGTTACCCCACCCGTCCGCTTACCCCACCGCCCCCTCGCTTTATACCCCCGCACCTCTTTGGCCTGGCACTCCTCTTCCTCCGCCTTCGCGCCTTCTACGACGCGCACCTCGTCCACCTTAATTAATGGACAGCTCCTTGGGGGTGATGTTTAATTTTCGGGTCGCCCGTCGGGTCCCCCGGGCCAAGGCGCGGCGTGGCGGGGAGCGACGGGCAGCGACGCGGGCAGAAGGGGTGAAGGGGCGTGCGCGCGGGGGTGGGGGGTGGGGGGAGGGGAGTGAGTGAGTGGTGCGGGGTGGGGTTGCGCACACATGAAATCAAATTAGTCGCCAGGAAGTCGGTTTGCCATCGCCCCCGTTTATTTGCAGACGCCCGGCCCCGGCGCGTTGACTTTCGGCGGAGGAGGTTCGGCTCGGGGACCCGAGGACGCCGATGCTCGAGGCTGAGGCCGAGGCACCGGGCCCCCGCCCACCGCGCCTTCCCATGTCGCGTCGCGTTAGAGTGCGCTGACCACATTTGCCGCTGCGTTGACGCCTGCGTTGGCGGTCGAGCTCTGCGCTCAGTCGGGAGGGTCTTGGACGGGGCGGGGCGAGGCAAGGCAGTGGCGGCGGGCTCAAATTTCAGTTCGGCAACGGACCCCTCTGCTCTCCTCTCTCCTCATTGGCCGGCAGAGGCCCCGGCCCCGGCCGCCCCCAACGCGCTGCTAACAAGCTAATTATTTGGTCCGCGGAGGACAGCGAAGGGTGTGTATGTAATAAGGCGTCGTCGGCCAACGCCTGTGCCCCTGTGAAGACACACCGTGCTCGAGTCCCGTCATGCAAAGAGGGAGAGAGAGGGAAGGGGAGAGAGAGAGAGAGAGAGAGAGAGAGAGAGAGAGAGAGAGAGAGAGACAGAGAGACAGAGAGACAGAGAGACAGAGACAGAGAGACAGAGAGAGAGAGAGAGAGAGAGAGAGAGAGAGAGAGAAGGAGAGATGAAGATAGAGAAAAGGAGAGAGAGAGAGAGAGAGAGAGAGAGAGAGAGAGAGAGAGAAAAGGAGAGATGAAGATAGAGAAAAGGAGAGAGAGAGAGAGAGAGAGAGAGAGAGAGAGAGAGAGAGAGAGAGAGAGAGAGAGAGAGAGAGAGAGAGAGAGCCAGGCACAGCGGTGGCCGGCGCGTGACCACGCCGATTGGCACCCCGCTGAGCGCGTCATCGTCATCCCCGCGGCCGCCTCCGCCGCCCCCGCCGCCCCCGCCACCCCCGCCCAGCCCTGCCACGCGCTACAGCTCAGACCGTCTGGTCTCTGCACCTTCTCCCGGGGGATGAATTCAGGAGCGGTGGCGGCGCCGTCCCGTCAGCGGGGGATGTGAGGAGCCGGACACAAAGGCCATAGCCGAAGTCGCCGCTCACGACTTCCAGAAATTCGCACGGTGTCCCAGGCTATGTATGAGTGGGATATAAAAAGCAAAGTGCTTGTTTTGCTTTTTTGTTTTGTTTTTTTTTCGAATGAAAAATTGCGCGGTAGTCTCAGCTTTGCACTCCCCGGCCGAGCGCCATAGTCAGACGCGTGCGAAGTTTCCACCAAGACGCTGCTCGAGCTCAGTCCGACCAACCCCTCGCCTGCCTAGGCTGCCTAGGCGGTGAATGTGACGGCTCGATTAATGAATTGTTTGTGCGCCACATTGTGGCCGTGGTGTTGTGCGCGCGGGCCCCCGCAGGCGTGTGTGGCGACGCCGTACAACTTCCCAAAGAAACCGAGGGAGGGAGGCATCCCAGCAGGCAGCCCAGCAGCCCAGCCTCGGAGGGGGCCGATCCGAGCCGTGCAGTGCCGGCTTACGTTCTGGCTCTGGCGTCGAAGGGTTGCCGTAGCGCCGCTCCAGCCGGCTCCAGCAAAAACAGAGGGGAGGGCGGTGCCGTGCCGGAGCACACACCCGCTACACACGTTCAACGACGCATCTGGGAATATAACCACTGCTCGTCACATCATAATTTTATCAGCAAAAGGGGGGCAATAGCCCGACGCAGGCGCACCGCCGCCACGCCGCCACCCCGGCAGCGGCAGCAACGGCAGCAACGGCAGCAGCGGCAGCGGCCACCAACAACATCCTTCTGTTGTTATGACACCCCTGACACAGGCACCCACATTCCTTCACACAGACCGGAGCGTCGAAAAATAATCAATTACACCTCAGATAACGAGGCAGGCTCTCTGCGTGTCGCTGCCGAGCCGAGCGTGAGTAATGCCATTCCGATCGGGTTCGGCCCCCAGCCGGTGCACGGTGCACCCAGCCCACCTGCACCACCGCTGCCGCCACCGCCACCGCTACCGTGCCGCTGGCCGTGTTTTTCTATCCCTCCCCGGCCGGGGCGGGCATCTGTTGGCGTGTCACATCGGAAGGCGTAAGAGTACCGCCAGCCACATGCTGCCGCCACCGCACCGCACCGCACAGCACTGCCTGGCCCTCATTACAGACGTAGCAGGCATGGCATAGGACCGCCGGGGACCGCCGGGGACCGCCGGGGACCGCGAGACAAATTACGTCGAGACAAATGTGTGTCGTGTGTCATGCTGTGTGCGCGGGAGCATTGCGGAGGGTGCCGGCGCTGGAGAACAGCGTTTGCTGCGGCGTTGGAGGACGCCGTCACTGACGGACGCCGTCGTTACAGGACGCAACGTCGTCGTTAGAGGACATCGTCGTTGGAGGAGCACGCTGCACGGGAAAAAAGTGCAGTTGGAGAGACCAGAGGTATAGTTGGGCCAACTGCAGTCTGCAGTCGAATACGGGCCCACTCTAACTATCGTTGGCTCCACTGCAGTGCGCTAGTGGCGCGACCCCAGTGAGGCCGACTCGCACCCCAGTTGGGGCAACTACAGTGGGTGCAGTCGGCGCACATGGTAGTATCGTGGACCCAACGATAGTGATAGCGGCATCCACTAGCGGCATGCCGTTGCGCTCAGACTAACTGTAGGTGTCCTATCAAGCGCAGTTGTAGTAAGCGTGACCACAGCTATGGCTGGGGCAAAATGAGCTCCATACTTACATTAAAAGAAACATAGTTTTTCTGAGAACGTGGTGGAGGTAAGGTTTTGGCAATATCAAACACACATATCAGAGGAGCAATTTATTGTAATAGATCATAAAATATAAAGTATAAATAAATAAGTCACTGAAAGCAATAGACATAATAAGAAGATATGAAATTAGAATAAATTCGAAATAGTGATCCGCCCAAAGTTGGATGTAAATAGCTGGCCGTACTGAGGCCCTTGGCCCTCTGCAGAATTTTTACTTTCTTCTCGATCACTTCTTATTCCGTTTGGAAATTCCGGAGGCCACTCAGCCTTCTCTTCACGTCGAAAATTCGTTACCAGTAGCAATTCGTGATGAAGTCCGCAAATAATATCGAGTGGGAAAGAGAACGACAGTTCCTTTTGGAATGACTGGTACTGACATTTGGAGAAACGTCTGTACTATAGTTGGCGTGACTGCAGCGGTGTGGTTTTGGCACTATAGTGGAGCCAACTACACTTCAGGTTCGGCGAACGGGGAGAAACCTCACTACGGCACTGCAGTTGGGCCAACTATACCGTCCCTTGCCGCCACTACACCAGTATGGCTGGCGCTACTCGAAGTACAATTGTCATCACGACAAGGCCTTCAACTACATGACTGTAGTACAGACAACTGACAACTGTACTATTTTTCTCCGTGTGTCGTTGGAGGAGGACGGCGTCGCTTGACGGACGCCGTCGTTGGAGGAGGACGCCGTCGTTAGAGGACGCCGTCGCTGACGGACGCCGTCGTCGCGATGGTCATCACTGGCCCCTCCACCGTCGTACAGCAGACGTTACGCCCCCGGGTTATTTCCGAACAGAGTGTTTGAATAACAAGCCAGCGCAGCGGTACGGCATTCCGCCCCCTTGAGCACGATCTCATATCTCTCCGTCGGCGCGCCGCGCTGCGCCGAATAACCTGCGGGGATGAACACGGAGATGGGATGCTTGAGGTAGCCCAGCAGCGTCCTGCCCTCCACAACGTTTGGAGTGAAAACATTGACAAGCGGCGGGTACCCTGCTGCACCGCTGCCGGGCGCACCTGTGCACACCTGTGCGTGCCGGGGAATGCCGAGTAGATTTATTCCCAAATTACCAAAAGAGGCTCTTAATTTTCCTCTGGATGTATTATGTCATTCAGCATTCAACTCCTCGCGAGCGGCTTCTGCGCGGAAAGCTCTCTCTCCCCGCCACAAAATGCTCCGTAATAAATAACGAAGGGTGTCCGGCGATTATGTTTACGGCTGTGAATGGTAATGCACAGCCATGCGCTGCGATTTTCGGCGACAAATTTCTACTTTTCTCTCTTTCTCTCTTTCTCTCTCTCTCTCTCTCTCTCTCTCTCTCTCTCTCTCTCTCTCTCTCTCTCTCTCTCTCTCTCTCTCTCTCTCTCTCTCTCTCTCTCTCTCTCTCTCTCTCTCTCTCTCTCTCTCTCTCTCTCTCTCTCACTCTCTCGCGCGCGGCGGACTCCGCGGAAGGGAGAGGGGGCCTTGCCGACGCGATGAATATATTTGTCATCCACATTCTTCATGAAAAGGAGCACAAAGAGCGGAATATATGAACGTCATGCGTGCGGTTTGAGGACACGACGCCGGGGAGGAGGGGGGAGGGGGGCTGTGAGGGAAAGGAGGGCGAACGGAACTGGATGTGGAGCAAACCTATGTTATGAAACAAAACATTCACTCGTTTCTGTCTCCCCTCCACTGCGTCCCATGCCTATCCACACTCTCACCATAAATACGTTATCATAGATATTCTCCCGAACGCTCCGCTTGGCTTGCTGCTGCTGGTGCCGTGCCGCTCGCTGGGCTGGCTTCGCGTGGCTTCGCATGGCTTCGCCGGTGGTGGCGCGGTGCACACGTTACATTTCGGGCGCGGAAACCCAGTTCCGTTACGGAGAGGCTCTGCAGGCCTCCGGCCTCCTCTCCTCGCCTTGCCGACTGCGTGTGGTCCGTCCTCTCGCAGCGCCGTGACGGGTCCCTTGGTTTTATTTCGGCCGTTACTTCATTGCTTTATGCTTTTCGTTCAAGGTTAATGAGCCGACCTGCATGGTTGTGCGGTACGGTGCGGTAGGTACGGCGCCGCGGCCCAAAATAATGAAAAAGGAATCCGCACGCGGAAATGTACGAGCGAAATTTATTTGGCGCTGTTATTTGCCGGGCCCGAGGGGGTGGGGTTTCCAGTCCGTTTTCGATTTCACAGTTCGCAAAAACTCTTTGGCACTGCGGCGCGCGGCGTCACTCGCATTGTTTTCGTGGGCGGCGCTTGTTTTGGTTTGGGAATGTATACAAGTGTGGGCCGTGGGCAGCCGTGGGCAGCCGTGTGCTGGCGGCCACTGCCGGCCTGGGCTGGACATGCGGCTGGAATGAAGCTCGGCAGGACTGGAACTGCTGGTGACGCTGAGCGAGACGCTGGAGTGAGGCCTGTGAACTGACATGAACCGGCTGTAGTGAAGCTACGGAGCCGCTGCTGGAATCAGAGTGACGTCACGCACCGCGTTGCCGTGGAGTCACCACGAATCGCCCAGCTGGGAAGCCGGACTGGGGCCGGGGCCGGGGCCGGGGCCGGGCTGGGGTAGGAATGATTCGGCACGGGGAGCCGGAGACCCAGCCCAGCCCGGCCCGGCCGTCCCTCGGGGGTTGGCTCCGACAACGCCATGCCGCGGTGGGGTGGCAATCAAAATACTCCCGCAAAGCACTCGAGTCTCGTGTCGACCGGGCCGCACACTTGTGCTGACCGCTCTCGGGTATAGTGGTACAGTCTCCGGCCGCCCCGGCGGTACAGTCCGCGCAGGGAGGCGGTCAGGAGGCGCTGTACACACACGCACAGAGTTCCTCCCCTTGCGTGACCCACTCGGCGCCCGCCCCCGCCTCCACCCCCGCCCCCCGGACTAGTGCGGCCGGGACTAGAGTCCTGTATATACACTATACAGGACTCTAGCCGGGACCTGTTTCAGAGACCCCCGGGGACTCCGAAGCCCGAAGGCCGCTGCTGCCGCACCGAAAATTACACTTAAGCCTGGCACCCTTCGACACAGCTGATGCTGCTGCATCACCGCCCGCCGCCCCCGCCGCCCCCACCGCCACACTGACCACGCGCCTGGTAATGGCCGTCCTGGGATCACGGCACGGCGCCGCCCTGGGCGCTGCAGGCACTGCAGACGCTGCTCGGAGGGTGCGCCGCGGTCGTTGCGGGATGGAAATACACCCGCACATATCGGTTGCAGCCGACGATGCATCAAACAAGAAATAATTATCCCCCAATCCTTTTCCTTATTTCCCCTCCAAGGCAAAGCGCCAGTTCCTGCGCTGCACTGCGCTACGCTACCCGCGTCGGTTGACAGAACGACCCGCAGCCCCGCAGCCCCGCAGCCCCGCAGCCCCGCAGCCCCGCAGCCCCGCAGCCCCGCAGCCCGCACTCGGCCGTTTGGCCGATACCCGGCCCGGCAATACCCCGGCGCTCGCTGCGCTGCGCTGCGGCTGGCAGGGGAGAGACACATTAATGTTTGCCCTCGATATTGGAAAGCCAAAACCGCAGAGCAGAGGCTATTAATTCCTTTTTTGCTGCTGACTCTTCTCGCCCCCTCTCGCCCCCCCCCCCTCTCTCTCTCTCTCTCTCTCTCTCTCTCTCTCTCTCTCTCTGTCTCTCTCTCTCTCTTTCTCTCTCTGTGTCTCTCTCCGTCTTCTCCCTCACGCAGGCCGCCGTCGTGGTTGCGTAGAATGAGTTGGCACTCGGCAACACAATACGTCGCTGCGCGAATGTTATGATAGGTTCTGTGCGGCGGCTAGCCGGCTGCCAGCAGTCCGTGACGTGACGGTCCTGCTGACGGATAGGGCGGGGCGGGGCGGGGCGGGGCGGGGCGGGGCAGACCGGGTGGACGTCAGACGTCGAGTGGGAGCGGAGCAGGCCGCGTCGACAACCAGTCACTTCGCGGGCGAAAACCGACACGCTCCTGCCAGGACGCTATTTCAAAGTATGTCCCAGACCATTCCGCTATTTTACTCCGCAAAACCTATCCAAGCGAATTATTTTTTTCAATTTAGACTTGCGTACAGAATAGGGTATTCCGGGGAAAGGTCCAAGCCGGAAATGAAGAAGAAGTCAAAAAGAACATCAGGGGAGACAAAGCGCGGTTATCAAGAGGGTTACCGTAGCAGAGCGTATCTCCGCCACTGCGTCAACCACGAGCAAACGTCATAAATTTACTTCCTTTGCGCTGCCCAGAGATTCACCTACCTCTTGAGGCCGCGCCGCATGACCCTATCAGACGGTCGTCGTGACATATCGTCAGCTAGAGCTAAGCCTCCAAATTTTTGACATTGGCTCGTGGCTGACGGCGTGGCGGAGATTCTCTCTGTTAACCCTCATTACGCCTGCGTTTTGTTTCCGCTGATGCTCTTCTTGACTTCTTCTTCATTTCCGGTTTGGATCCTCTCCGAAATACCCTATTTGGTAAGGTGATCTGCGTGCCCTGGAGCCGCTCCCGCTTTGCGCGGCAGCCGGTAAGTCGACAGACAGCCTGGTTGTGGCGGTCCGCGAGGAGCCGAGCCAAACGGAGCCGTCGCGTCCCGTCCCGTCCGTCTCTCCGATGAGAACGTCAGGTGTGCCGTCGAGCGATTCGCCGAATCGTTGTATTTGTGGTGGGCATACACTGTTGGAGATATACATCCCTGGTAAATATGCAGACAGGCTATTAGAATCGATTAGAATACAATCAAATCTTCGCGAGCGAATAAGCAGAGATAAAAAGAAATGCGCAGACGACGTCAATAAAAATGAATACAGCCGCCACCGCGAGCCGTGCCCATCCAACTGTAACGAATATAGTGGGACCAGAGACAACACGACATTTCCTTGTATCGGCGGCTGCTTATCGGCACAAAGTGGCCAGGGTCAACATTATCGAATCTTTTATTTCCTCCTAATCTGGCTCCTGCCATCGCCGGATCGTAATGTGGTATTGTGTCGGCCGTTCGAACCCTTCAGTCCCAACAAGGAGCCATCGGCCATCAGTCCGCCGGCCAACTGTGACATACTGTGGCGTCTTGTACAGTTTGTAACGTATTCAGTTTTTGCGATTTCGTTCGCAAAAATGAGATTTTGTCAGCCTTGTTGGGAGCTAGGGTTCCCAGGCCTTCCCTCCCAGGCCGGGTGTCCGCAGTGTCCAGCCGTGCCCGCCCGTCCGCTGCGCCTATTTCCATGAGTGGTGCGCCGGCCGGCCGGCCGGACGTCCTAATCAGCTTATCAGCCGGCGTGCCGGTTGCCTACCCTGGCGTGATCAGGGGCAGTGTGTCAGGCGTTGCTGCTTCACACGCACGGCTGCCGGGGATTATCTCTCCAGGAAATATCATAATTTTCGGACCCTCGCTGGAAAATTCGTTGCGCTGGCGCGCGTCGAGCCCGGACTGCCTGCCCAGCCCTGCCCTCCCCAGCCCAGCCCGGAGCGGCCGTAAATTAATTTCTTCGGTCCTATCCATCCGATATCTGTTAACGAGAAAAAAATACTGCTGGTATAATAAGCACTTCTTTTTCCGCATGACACTTCCGCAACCCCGGACCACTTTTTACTTTTTCTCCTGGAGGCAGCGAAAATGGCGTCGAGGTGTTGTTTTCACTCCATGTATTTTTATTCCTCGTCCCTCTGATTGCTTTGCTTGTCGCCCTCATCAATAACTCGGCTGTAAAACCGAGACCGCAACAAACTCCAGGACCGTGCCCCTGTCTCTTCTCACAATTGTCCACGCAAAAAAAAAAAAATTAAAAAAATGGGCATATATTTAAATCTGTCTTTTCCGAGCCCCGGACGATGTACGTAATGTAATAAAAGTTGCATGCGATCGCGGGCAGATGGGGGCATTGGCACTTTGGTACACGCAGAGTGACCTCGACGCTGGAAGGGGGCCCTCCTATGGACCATGTTGTACCATAATGATTCTCCTCTCTCTCTCTCTCTCTCTCTCTCTCTCTCTCTCTCTCTCTCTCTCTCTCTCTCTCTCTCTCTCTCTCTCTCTCTCTCTCTCTCTCTCGCTCTCTCTCTCTCTCGAACAAAAAAAGTGCGCCGTTACTGGCAAAGAGTTAGTAACCGTGTTGCTTGATGCGTGCACCTAATCACATTCTGTGAACGCATTCTGTTCGTGTGTGTGTGTGAGAGAGAGAGAGAGAGAAAGAGAGAGAGAGAACTGCGTTCCCTTCTAATAAAATACTAATGCCGTGATTAGGTGTCATTACCATAAATCCCTAGCGAGGATGGAACCAGTTTGAGCGGCCGGTGCTGCGTATCCTGACCAGTCCTCCGGTGGCGACGAGTGGTGCACCAACTGCGGCCAACCGCGGCAGCACGGCGGCAGCACGGCGGCGCCCTCAACCTGTCTATCAGATCTCCATCTCCGACTCCTGATGTTTACAAATGGCCGCATTAGCCGAGTCCGAGCCGAGTTCGAGAGGTCAGGTCCGAATGCGAGAGGCGAAGGGAGGCAGGCACTCTCCGCGATGCGGCACAGACGACATGTCTTCTGCAGACCACACTACTTGTCCTGCACTGAATTACACCAAACAAATCGCAGTCGGCGAGGACCCGAAAAAGGCTACGACAGGGCAACAGCTTGCAGTGCAAGCAGCGCTGCCTCAGGCTGCCTCCTGCCGAGTCTAATGTGACTCGGGCTGTCTCGCGCACGCACGCACGCACGCACGCACGCACGCACGCACGCACGCACATCATGAGCGAGTCAAATGTGGGATGAATACCAAATTCTTGCACTCGCTGCTCCATGCGCTTTTCGCGTGATCCGTCCAATAGCCGCACATCCCGCGTACCCGAGCGCGCACACGCACACACATGGCGTGCCAGGGTACCATGGATCTCTTGTGCCCGCGCCGTACAAGTTACGCCGTTATAAACATGTCAAATTATGCGAGACAAACTAAACCGAGTGGCGGATACACGGTGATCCACATGCTCCGTTCATGTTCTCAGGCCGCGCGCACACCGGCTTGGTGCAGAGCCCTATGAACTGAATTTTTACGGCAAGAGTTTCGTATTAGATAATGCACACACACACACACACACACACACACACACACACACACACACACACACACACACACACACACACATGACCTCGCGGTTTGGTCCTGCAGTCGTCTCCATTGTCCGAAATATTCGACTGCATTTATCCTTTATTTGCCGCCATGCCGTTCACATCGCGAAGGCCCGGCCGGCTGGCCAATGGCAGGCAGGCAGGCAGGCCGGGTAGGAGCGGAGCTATCGATGTCTCGATGTTATCTGGCGTGTTATGCAATTATGTGGAGGGCGGTGCCGAGCGGTGCCCAGCGGTACCCAGGCCTGCTACATTTACGACCGTCCGGTGAGTACAAGCTCGCTACCAAAGCGGCGTTTGATTCATAACGTGGTTACAAATTATATTCGCGCCACACCTCGGACGGGACGGAACGGGGTCTTCCTCCGCCGGTCCGCCACAGATCGGTCCCCAGATGTGGCGGCTTTAGGGGCTGCTGGGGCTGCTCTTGTCCGCCATGAGCTGAGAACGTCATCAGTGAAGGGTTGAGAACAGCCCCCCAGTGAGTCACACAGCTCGTCCGGCTGCTGACGGCTGCTGCTTCCAGACGGCCGGGAATGTGTCCTCGGCTGGGTCTCCGCGGCCGTCCCTCCCCGTCCCGATCGCCAGTCTGCTCGCGTCCGCCGGCCCGGCCCGGCCTTCCTAATTCGCCAATAGCATTCTTTGCACTCGGAGCGGGGCGGGAACAAAGGGCCCGTGTGTAAAACGCGTGGCGGGGCACTCCAATAAAACCATTTGTCGAGTCGGGATGCCGGTGGGCACGTGTGGCAGTGCTGCCGCAGGGACAAGCAGCGGGCAGTGCGCGGCGGTGCACCTGTCCGCAGGGAGCCGCAGGGAGCCGCAGGGAGCCGCAGGGAGCCGCAGGGAGCCGCAGGGAGCCGCAGGGAGCCGCAGGGAGACGCAGGGAGCCGCAGGGAGACGCAGGGAGACGCAGGGAGACGCAGGCAGGTGGGGAACCTGGACCTCGTCGCGTGCTCTCCCCCACCTCCTCATGGCCCTTCCGGTCCGCTTCTCGGCTCGCCAGTCACTTAGTTTCAATTATCAAAATAATTACCAACCGAGAGGACCCAGCAATTCCTCTCCCCCCCCCCCCCCCTCCTCCTCCCCCTGTCCCCTTCCATCTGACTTTCTGAATAAACAAACGAGCTGTCGGACCTCGTTTGTTTGTACCTTCCGTCCGCCGCCCCGGCCATGGAAGAATGTAGAAGGAAAACTCGGTGACGCAATACATGCCATGAGCACGAGGGAAACTCCGTATTCAAACGAAGTCGACAGCAGGACAGAGATCGTGACCTCGGTGGTGGAGGAGAGGCTCATGAGAGATTTCTCTCACTTTCGGACCCACAGGATCTTTGCCAGTACTTTTTTTTTTCGTAAAGAAAAGCTCAGACGCGCACATTCGCACGCAGGCTCCGCCATGGGCTTCGCCACGGGCTGCGCGGGCAGGCAGGCAGGCAGGCAGGCAGGCACCTCGCTCGCACGGAGCACGCCCGCTATAAAACACTCTTTACTGCCTCCCTCCCCTCCTCCGTCCCTCATGCCTTTGTCCGTCCGTCCGTGACCATAGCGACCGGGGAGACAGCGCGAGATGCTGGCAGAAGTTCACGCCGCGCGGATGCCGGCGGATGCCATGAAACCCCCGCGCGGCGTACACTGCGGACACCGAGTGTTCCGCCGCAGCCCGGAGTCCGGTGCACCGATACCGCCGCGGAGGTAGGCCAACCCGCCCGACGCCGCTGTGGAACGGGACTGCCTACCCAGCCGGGCGCTCGCTGGCGGAGGTAGGCCGACCCGCCCGACACCGCTGCGTAACGGGACTGCCTACCCAGCCGGGCGCTCGCTGGCACCACTGCCGGCCTCTGTAGTCTGTAGGCCTCTCCGCGCTGGTCCACCACCACCACTACCACCACCACCAACAACAGTCAGCACTATAAAGGCGGATGGACGGCGCGCGTTGCAGACGACACTTCGAACGGCACTTGTTTCAAATAGGGAGGCGCGTCCGTTTGAAATTGCCTAGCCCCCTCTCCCCTCCGCGGCGGCCTCAAAGTTTAATTTTCTGCTGCGCCGGACATTTTTCGTCCCAATTAATTGAAGACGAGGAGCCTTCCATGCAGCCGCAGACTCGGCGCTGTCCGCCGGGGGCCGACACTGCGAGGGTGGAGGAGGAGAGGATGCTGTGGCGATATATATATGGCCGGGCCAACCGAGTTCCTGCTTTGTGGTGGCCAATTGCCTGCGCTATAAAGTGGTATTACTGGGCGGCAGTCGGGGTGCGGAGCGTGTGGACACAGCGGTCGGCCAGCAGCGGGGCCAGCAGCGGACGCCGACTGCTAGGCGGCTGCCCAGCGGCTTCCCGGTGGCTTTCTAGGAGAAGAGATGTATGGCGCGGGCCTTACTTCTTCGCCCCAATAAACACTTTGGGTGGACCAGGTGATGGCGGCACTGCCAGCAGCGCCAGCAGGCAGCAGACCAAAACCAGACCGCATAAAAGTGTACGACGGCGTGTCATGCAGGGTCGATGCCGGGTGCTTATGTCAGGGGGCGGGATGAGGCTGTGGCCCACAGGGGCCCACGGGGGCCCACGGAGGCCCACTGTGGCCGCCCCGCCGGTCCACCGGGCCGGAGGACCGAAATCCCCCCGGGATCTGACAGCCGTCTTCATCCGGGTCTTCTGCGCGAGTGGGTCCCGGGCTCCACTTGCATGGGTGCGGACTTCGGATGATTACTCTGCGAAAACTCTTCGGATCGTGTCCGTCCACAACCAACAGGGTGGTTTCTGCTCCTCGATAGCTGCTTCATAGGAGCTCCCGAAGCGGCCCCACCCCGCCCCGCTCCGAGATACGAGACGGGAGCCCCGAGCCCCGAGCCCCGAGCCCCGAGCCCCGAGCCCCGAGCCCCAAGCCCCGAGCCCCAAGCCCCGAGCCCCGAGCCCCGAGCCCCGAGCCCCGAGCCCCGAGCCCCGAGCACCGAGCCCCGAGCCCCGAGCACCGAGCACCGAGCACCGAGCACCGAGCCCCGAGCCCCGAGCACCGAGCACCGAGCACCGAGCACCGAGCACCGAGCACCGAGCACCGAGCACCGAGCACCGAGCACCGAGCACCCAGCACCGAGCACCGAGCACCGAGCACCGAGCACCGAGCACCGAGCCCCCGCGGCCGCGCGGAACGCTACATGCTTTGTGTGTGCCTTGTCTCTCCGGAGCAGCGAAACGCTTCCGGCCCACCAGCAGAAGCGGCTGCGGCGCAGCGGCGCAGCCAACTCGTAACTTTGGAGCGTGAAATTGAGAAGTTGATACGACGTAACCGAGCCGAGCAGCCGTGCCGTGCCGTGCCGTGCCGTGCCGTGCCGTGCCGTGCCGTGCCGTGCCGTGCCGTGCCGTGCCGTGCCGTGCCGTGCCGTGCCGCTGTGCTCTAAGAGCCGGCGGAGCGGCAGAGGCAGGTGCTTGCTGAGGCCTCCCCACCGTCCAGCTCGACCAGTGCCGTTGGGGGCTCGAGAACGGGGCACTGGTCAGACTCTGTGCGCATCGGCCACGATCAATACCGAACCTGAGGGCGTGAAAACGTGAAAACTGTGACCCTCTATGGCGTGGCCTCGCAGAGCACGCCCGGAGCACGCCTGGAGCACGCCCGGAGTACGCCTGGAGCACGCCTGGAGCACGCCCGGAGTACGCCTGGAGCACGCCTGGAGCACGCCGGAGTGGAGCACGCCTGGAGCACGCCCGGAGTACGCCTGGAGCACGCCTGGAGCACGCCCGGAGTACGCCCGGAGCACGCCCGGAACCGTGAGATAAATAACCGACACGCACCATAGGTTACGCTGTCGCCGCCGATGACGGACCCGTCCCGTCCGTTTTCAGTTTAAGGCGCCCGTTGAGTACATGAGGCAGGCTTTAGTGTGGCCTAAAACGTCGTTTATGGCCGTACGAGGTGGTCCTATCACCGCGCTATCATAGAGTGTGCAGCCAAGCCTGCCGCGCCTGCCGGCCCCGGAACAGGTTCCCTCCCGGTGAGTGGCCGTCTCCCGGCCCCCGGCCCCCGGCCCCCGGCCCCCAGCCCCCGGCCCCCAGCCCCCGGCCCCCGCCAGCAGCCAGGGGGTCCCTCGTGAACACCGCTGGCGCTTTCCTATACGTGGAATCGCTGCCAGCAAGACGGCTGATTTTCGCCCGTCAAACTGCTCGGGCTGCGCGTGATATTCCGATATGGTACCCTCTCAAACATGAGCCGCTCCTCGTCGGCCGGGGGTGAGGCTGTGCCGGGCTGTGCCGGGCTGTGCCGGGCTGTGCGCTCGTTGACTCTATGGATTCTGAACTCTGACTCCCTGAATTGATGTTTATGACTTCCCTATTTCCCAGAAAGCCGAGAGCCCCGCACAGAGAATCACCCATAAAACACATCCAGAGCTGACACCAGGAAACAAGAACCTGTGGGCGCACTAATTAATGTTTCCGCTGACCTCATGACTTTGCCCGCATAGTCATGGATTCCTCGGTATAGTTCCAGGGATCCCTAGTCAAGCCATGGCCGAACGCCCACTCTTTCCGCCGTAGTCTCGCTTTGAGGATCCCCCTTTTTTCATGACCATGCGTTGGCGTAGCTCGTAAACTAAGGTCAGCCGTCAGCCTCAGGGTCCCTGCGACACCACTCCAACCCGCATGAATAAACTACTACTTCCCACGTTTCTAGGAACCGTTGGTACAATCACATCATACGGATCAGACAGCGTCACAGGAACAATTACTTAAGTCCTGGTGTTGTGGACAGCTCTGGACACAACAGTCAAAAAGAAAAACAACAGACGGAGTGGCACAACTTATGTCACCTGTATCCTACGTATTCACAATGATATCTGCCACTTTCAATTCGAAATACCAACTCAGTGCATCCTTCCCATGTCCGCATCATGCTCCTGGGCCCTGCATTTCTCTATGCCATAAGCAACGTTTGAGGGAAATTCTTCTTGCCGTTCTGGCAAAAGAATACGTAGCATCTCTCACCACCGATGAACTACTTTTAAAATGCTTAGATAATGGACCGTTATATCCACCAAATGTAACCCCAGGAGTAAAGTGCGTATCGGACTGGAATATGTGGATGCGACAGTACGGGAATTTCAGCCCACCCTCACCTTCACCTGACTCACAGTTAAGGAACGTACCTGACATTTCCCCAACGTTTCTTTCAACCTCAGAGCACATTGAGACATTCTCTCCTACAGAGATGCAGGACTTTGACGTCTTTGACTTCATTGATGAAACATCATTCCTTCCTCCCACCACTACTTCTCCTGCCCCGCCTCCATTACCTCCTCGTACTACGACCGGCTCAAAGACCTTCCCGACCACCTCAGCAGCGACAACTACTGAGGCAGGACCTTCCATACTATTTTCCAAAGGCCAGGCCCAAAGGACTTCAAGTGCAACAACAACACGACCTATATACACTGCTTCGTTCTCCACCTTTGCAACAACACCTACATCCCACTTCTGACACCATTTTATGTTGTGTAACTCGTGTGAGTCGTTTCCTATCACAACATATTTACCGAATTGCTACCAATTCGAATAATAGTGGGTTCATCCCCGCATTTAGAGATAGACAACTCAATTCACTTTTCTACACTATTTATTCATGGTAAGACAGCACAATTACTACAGTCACTTTCCACAATCACAACACAACAAAGCTTAGGTCCTTAGCTGATTTTACATACCCAGGCCTACTATGGCCTCCTCCATAGTGACTGACTGGTTCAAGACTTGGTGATGCGAGAGCTGACTGGCACGTAGCGATGTGGTTCCTTCGACTGCGCGTCGAGTCCATATAGACAGCAAAACTAACGCGCCCGGGCGGCGGGCGGCCTGTGTTTGGTGACGGCCGCGGTGCCGCGGTGCCGCCGTCCGCTGGGATACGGTTCGCACGCGCCGCTGGCCGCCGCTGGCCGCCGCTGGCCGCCGCTGGCTGGTCTGTTCGGTCCGGTCCTGCCGGTCCTTAGCCTCGGTCCGGCTCGGCCGGCCCGGCCCTCAAGCCTGGTGAGCTCTCCTGCTAGGCCGGCAAACCTCGGCAAAACTCTCCAGAGATACAAAGCGCGCGACCCGTGCTCCAAGCTCCAGCGCACACGCACCCGCACCGCGCGGAGCGTCCACACAGCACCCTGCG
>CM076244.1:7653414-7810914 GCA_038380765.1 Odontothrips loti | reverse complement strand
CGTCTTGTACGCGCGTCCGCCTATCGGGTTTGCCTCGGCAGGATGTCCGGGCGGGACCGTGGCGCTCGAGCGCGGGGTGTGGCGGCCACGCGAAGACATATCAAGCGAGCTCAGAGGTGTACTGTGATGCCGGGCCGGACTGAGGAGGCCTGGCGAGGCGAGCGATTCCTGGTACGAGGTGAGCAGAGCTGCGGAAGGCGACGAGGGGGCGCTGAGCAGCCGGCGGGGGCGTCAAAGGGCCCCAGAAAGTGTGTCGTGGGGGATGTTGTTTGAGGACGCGGTAGAAATATCGAGATCTGGTGCCCGGAATCCTACCGAGACACTGCCAGCAGCAAGCTTGAAAACAAGACAAAGGCGCAAGGGGCAGTGTACTCAAAACCAGTATTCAAGAATTCTCACCTCAAGGGTCCAAAATGGCCCAATTCAGCCAAATTCTTCTCAAATTTACAAGTATTCTGAAGAATATCGTGAGGTGTTCCCGAAGTATAGAGTACTCCGGAAAAGCCCGAAACTGAAGTAGGAAGTCGTAACGAATAAGAGGAAGGCTACACAAAGGATGAGAAATCGCGTTTTCGGAACCCCGCTTTTCTTCTCTCGATTTCTCATCCTTTGTGTAGCGTTCTTCTTCTTCGTTACGACTTCTTTCTTCCGTTTCAGGCCTATCTCCGGAGTTCTCTAATCTCAAGCGAACATAAACCCATGGTACAGAAAATTTAGGAGTTGTTGCGCTGGTGGTTTCACACCCACTCCACGCCGCGGTGTGTCCAAATAAAGGAGTCAAAGACAGTGAAACGACATCGGCACTGTGGACTCCGGGTGCTCCGCGTCGAAGCCGCGAAAACGCACCGTGTCGTGACTCGCAATAATAACAAGCCGACCGGCGAAATGCGATTGTCTGCCGGAGCGTTCGGGTTCGGCTGTTCGGCTCTGGCGCGCCGCACAGCCGCTGTTCGGCTGCTCAATGGCGTTTGCGAGATGACTGGTTAGGGACGGCGGGGCCGGGGCCGGCGGAGGCCCTGTAATAACAGTCATTACCGCAACACACACGTCGCCCGGGAGAAACAAACACCCAGGTGCGCTCTGCGGAAACGTGTGTGCGACAAACGGACCGGAAAATCTCCCGGCCGTTCTAAAACAATTAGAGGCTGGAGCTGCCGGAGGAGCCCTGCCCCGCCCTGCCCCGCCCTGCCCCGCCCTGCCCCGCCCTGCCCTGCCGGAGGCGGCGCGCGGCACACACTGCTACTCAATTCTCACCTCATTTTCGGAAACATTTTTCGACGTACTCTCACCTTAGCATCAGCTAGGGGCGGTGGGATCGTTGACGATCTCCGCAGTGTTGTGAGGGCTCTCGGGAGCTCAGATCCTCTGTGAAGGGGCCCCTGTATAGGCATTTCCAACGAGGCTCGAGAGCGTAAGTAGAAGAACAAGAAGAGTAGTACTTCCAGAGCGGAAACTCTCGAGAGCCGGTATGAGGAATATTGATGCACAAGAGCCGCGCTATGTGAAATTATCTCCAAATTCACTCAAAACGCCATTCAATTTTCTCCTAACTGCCCTCGAGTCTTTCCGGTCAGGAAGTGTTTTTTGATCTTCGACTTCCGTTTCTAAGTCTCATAGGAAACCTCTATTCTTAACGCTGTCGCCGTGGCCTCGGCCCAAGTTCTCGCCGGGCCCCGCGGGCGCCGTACCGCGGCCACGTCCTTGCGGACGGATGGCACCCGGGGGAGAGGTTATCAGGCCGGGATTAATTATGCACTTTTATCGTCGTCGAACCCGAGTAATTACCTGTCCGTCCCCTCCGGTCCCCTCCGGTCCCCTCCGGTCCCCTCCGGTCCCCTCCGGTCCCCTCCGGCCCCCTCCTGCCCCCTCCTGTCCCCTCCCCTTCACACCTCCCCTGCCCTCGCAGACGTCTCCTCATACTCCATATAGTTTTCAGACCCCTCCGGACAGAGCAGCGCGCCGCCGCGAGATTTCAGCCCGCGGCCACGAGAGTGTCGTGGGAACGACGCGCTGAAGCTCGGTGCTTCATGATATGAGACGGCCGATGCGTCCCTTCCTTCAGTACGCTGACGTGGCCCGGAGAGGCAGAGCCGCATCGATTGGGCGTGAATCATCCATGCCGTGTGTGCGGTGCGGGTGGCGGCGGCTGGCGGCGGCCGCACGGGAGGCGAGGTGTTGTAATGCCGGTTTGCTTTCACTTTCCACGATGGCCTCTGCTGCATGCCGCTGCGTGCCGCTGCGTGCCGCTGCGTGCCGCGTGCCGCGCTCTGCAGGCCGATGTCGTGACGGCGCCCGGGCGCTCAATGATACAGGTCGCTCTGAGCGGCGCCTGACCTGCCACCTACCTGTCGCCTCCCTCTCGTTACAGAACAGAAGCGAGCCGACGCTGTCTGAGGAGAGCCGCGCCAAACCCACCCCACCACACAAATACCCCCTCCCCCCTTACCACCCTCCCTCTGTGCCCCGGCTGCGTTTTCACGCCCCCTCCAGTTCCAATAAGTGCCAGTAATCCCGTGCCTAAATATTGACGCAATATTTTCTTTTGTCACCAGCAGGCCATATTGGCTGGTGTGACGCGAGAGAGAGGGAAAGAGAGAGAGAAAAGGGGCGGGGGCAATCGAGGGGAAAAAAGAGAGAGAGAGAGAGAGAGAGAGAGAGAGAGAGAGAGAGAGAGAGAAAGAGAGAGAGAGTCATGCCATGCCGCGGCGGGGGCGGGAGAAGAGATCCGGCTGGAGGGGCCTCGAGAAATATATATTAAAATTGGCGAGGGCGGCGCAGTGTATATATAAAGCGTTTGCCCCGCGAGTCATGTCACCATTCAAATCTACGCAGCCGATGTGGAGGAGGGGGAGGGAGGTGCCCTGAGCTGGCTTGCATCACTTGCTGCTGCAGCCACAACCAGCCAGCCCCTATGGGAGGGCTCTGCGGGGCTCTGCCGGGCTCTGCTCTGCGTTATCTGCCTTTCTTTATCTGCCCCTCCCTCATGGGCTCATGGAGCCGAGCGCATGCACACCAGCCTCAATGACTGCACTCACTGTATATGCGTCTGGCGGAGTAACTTCTGCTACCCTCCTTTCTTCCTTCCTCGGGCTGGAGCTACGACTTGGGAGTGTTTCGGCTGTCAGTGGGCTTCCCCGGCGTCTGGCACCATCTCTGTAATGGATTCTAACCCAATACCGGTACACTACCAGGTGGGGTCCATTCGTCTTGCTGCTGCTCAGGGGTCCCACGCTAGATGCCGAACCACGTCCTATTTCATGGCAGGACTCGGATATTCGTTGAATTGAATCGGTTCCGAGGCTCTGACGAATTTTTCAGTATTCATGCAACATCTCCGGACGGCTGGCCTTTGTCTGTGTATGGTCTTGTGCGTATTGTATACAAATCTCAAGAGGCCCATCCGACAAACATCTCGAGAGGCCTTACGTTACCATAACACTGTGGTGCACTGCGGCGTCAGCAGGCGTCAGGCTGCGGGTGGGTGGGTGGGTGGGTTCCGGTCTCGATGGCCCGGCAGATATAAGAGTCTGGTGCGCTTTTTGACGCCGAGGAAGAAGATAATCTGGAATGAGTCAGGGCGATTCGTGCCGCGAGCTTTATCAGTCATGTACGGTATCGGGGGCCGGCAGCGCCGCCAGCCCGCTGGCTTTGACCGACGCCAGCAGCGCCAGCAGCTGCTTTATTGACGACCCCGCTCGAATTGTGGCGCGTGTGTTCCGTATCGGGGAACGGCGCGGAACTTCAATTATGCCGCGGCCGGCGACATGCATGACATTTCAGATGCGGCCACGTCACCTCTGCCTCGGTGCTCAGCGTGCGGCCTGGCCAGGGCTGGCTGCTGGCTCCTCCGTGATCCCTAAGGCCTCTTTCACTCTCTCTCTCTCTCTCTCTCTCTCTCTCTCTCTCTCTCTCTCTCTCTCTCTCTCTCTCTCTCTCTCTCTCTCTCTCTCTCTCTCTCTCTCTCTCTCTCTCTCTCTCTCTCTCTCTCTCTCTCTCTCTCTGCTGCTGCTGCTGCTGCTGCTGCTTCCACTGGCGGCGGCCCCGCGCCCGGCTGCGCCCCGCCCCGGGTGACGACCGACGCGCGGTCTGGTCTGGCTGTCGGGTGCGGTCCGCCATCGCCGAGGTGCTGAGTGGCCGCGGACGTCCGTCGGCACCGCGACACGCGACGCCCGACTCGCCGAGGCTTTGTGCACTTTGTGTCCTCAGCCGCCGTTCTCGGAAGTAGGGGGGCGATAAGGATTTGTCATCCCCCACGCGCCGTATGAGAAGTTCGTCTGTCAAAAATGTATGAGAAATGTGGCGGGCGTGTCGTGAGGCAACAGTGGCAGCGAATGAGAAGAAAGGCGGGGCGTCGTAATTATTTTGGGTTTGCAGCGGCCATTAATCTAGATGCACAAAGGCCAGACGCTGTGCGCCGCTGAGTGATGCGTAGCCCGGCGTAGCTCCACTGCATCCGTCATCAAATATGGATCGCGGACCAAACTGTGTGTCCCGACTAAGGGCCACCGGCGTTCTCACGTTCGGAACGCGGCGTGGCCACGCCCCCCCCCCCCCCCTCTCTCTCTGTCTCTCTTTCTCTCTCTCTATCTCTCTGTCTCTGTCTCGCTCTCTCTCTCTCTCTCTCTCTCTCTCTCTCTCTCTTTCTCTCTCGTGCACACACACTCTCTCTCTCTCTCTCTCGTGCACACTCTCTCTATTTCATATCCTGTTTCCTGAACGGTAAAGTCGGTCACTCCACATCAATTCCAAATAGGAAATCGGCCAACAAAACGCATTTGCGCCCGAACTGTGGCAACCGCAGAGCTAGTGCAGAAGGGAGGCGGAGTGCATGAGAAAAAGAGGGGAGGGGGGCTGCATTTATTTCCTGCCCTCAAAACTCTCAGTCAAATGCACGCTCGAGTTTGTTTACTCAGTTTGACTGTACCTCGGCGGCCTGGCGGCGAGCGGCAGCCCCGCCAGCCCCGGCCCGCGCGCGAACAGATATATATCATGACGGCAGAATCATAATGGCTTAGCTGGGGGTGATGGATGGATCATCGCTGGGCCACCGTAGTACCACGGCTACCACCATCACTGCCACCAGGACCCAGGATCAGCAACGCCAGCGGTGCCCTCAACGGACGTGCGCTCACCAGCTACTACCTGTAGACGTTCGCCAGCGTTCGCTCTCAAACCGAACCGAAGTGACTCCCGACACCCAGTGTGCTGCTCGCTCACACGCACACACACACTCACTCCTCCCACATCAGCACCCCGCTGCTGCGCCACCCGAACGGCACGCAGAGCTGCTCCACATGATCCACTAAATCATTCGAGCAAGACACATCGCCTACTTTTGTCCCCGGCTTGTATTTTTATTTTATTTTTTTGTTCCTCCTCCAAACTCCTTCGCTTCTCCTTTTCCCTTTTCTCTCGGCACCGCGGCTGCGTGGGCTGCTCGGTGGTGTCGCCCAGCGCATTCCTGTTGCCACCGCTCCTCCCGACATGTCTAATTAGGGCTGGAGAACGCGTTTTATTGACATGTACGACAAATTCGGGTGCGCCGCTCTTGTGCGCGCCCGCCCCTCCGTGTGTGCGTGCGTGCGTGCGTGCGTGTGTGTGTGTGTCGGCATGTCCAACGGGAAGCAGAAAAACGTCGGGGCCTTGTCAGGGAAACGAGAGAGTGAGAAAA
Organism: Odontothrips loti; assembly: GCA_038380765.1. Classification (NCBI taxonomy): domain Eukaryota; kingdom Metazoa; phylum Arthropoda; class Insecta; order Thysanoptera; family Thripidae; genus Odontothrips; species Odontothrips loti. The sequence goes on along the minus strand of CM076244.1, from coordinate 7,805,243 downwards.
AGAGAGAGAGCAGGGGGAGGTGAGGGGTCTGCTTCTTCCGCTGCTGTTCATGCCTCGGAGCTGCTGTTTATACTGCTGCTTCCACACGCGTATTGCGGACATGAACGAAAACCGGCGTTTCGGTATCCAAGCATTCGAAACATGACAGATGTCGAAACAAGAAGAGCAACTGCAGAGAGCAACTGCAAATACAGAACCTCACCTCTCCGAATCCTAAAGGTACATCAGCGAGCTTCCGCATTGAAATGCCTGCTCTGAGCACGCCATGTGCACCAAACTGGACCGGCCAGCTGCAACCGCTGCCAAAACTTTTCATGGGAGCGTTTGTCGTGTCGTCCATGCCCGTGCCACCCACGCCGCCAGCAGCCGCCAGTGCAGTGCCGGCAGTGCCCCGCTGCCGCCCGCTGCCAAGCTCCCCGCGGCGCGATCTCTCCACCAGAAAGAATCGCCGAAAAAACATCCCCATAAATCTGCCGGAAATATAATATAGTCCCCCCGGTGCGGCGCGGAGGAAGTAGTGGGGGCGGTGGTGCACCTTTTGGCATGTCGTGAGAGGGGGCGTAATATTGGCAAACTGGTCTCTTCCTTCCGATGGCATCGACTGCGTGGGCCGCTGCCGCCGCTGCCGCCGCTGCCGCCGCTGCCGCCGCTGCCGCCGCTGCCGCCGCTGCCGCCGCTGCCGCCGCTGCCGCCGCTGCCGCCGCTGCCGCCGCTGCCGCCGCTGCCGCCCCTGCCGCCGCTGCCGCCGCTGCCGCCGCTGCCGCCGCTGCCGCCGCTGCCGCCCCTGCCGCCGCTGCCGCCGCTGCCGCCCCTGCCGCCGCTGCCGCCGCCGCCCCTGCCGCCGCTGCCGCCGCTGCCGCCGCTGCCGCTGCCGCCGCTGCCGCCGCTGCCGCCGCTGCCGCCGCCCTGCCGCCGCTGCCGCCGCTGCCGCCGCTGCCGCCGCTGCCGCCGCTGCCGCCGCTGCCGCCGCTGCCGCCGCTGCCCGCTGCGTTCGTGCACAAACATGCAGCGCGAGTGAGACATCTCTGGGAGGCACCCTGATGGTGGTCACCTTGCCAAGATGTATGAGAGTGTTGGGAGCAGGGCTGGTTAGCTGTATGGAAGCGACTGGCTGCTCGGGTGTCCGCTCCTGAGCTGTGCTACCTGCGATCAAACTCAAACTTGTTCTGACGGTGAGGACCACCCGCGCCCGACCTGGCCGGCTATACCACCTGCCCGCGCGCCGGCTGGACGTGTTTGCCAAACTATTGACCGTCGCTTTGGCTCCGCATTGGTGGCAGCCAAAAATTAATCGTTGTTGGACGTCTGCTTTCTTTCTGACAAGGCAGTCCACAGTCAGACTCGTCGTGGTCTGGCCTTCAAACACAGAACAAGATGAAACTTCAGCGTGTGAACGACGCCCTAGCTCTTGATTACTACAGTCTTATCCTGCCTCGGCGAACACCCTCCACGAGTGCATTATCGCTGGCTGTAGGCCCTACTGTACAGGCGGAGCGGCGGAGCGGGTCAGCTGGCAGACAGGCTTGGGCAGGCAGGCCGGCGAACGGAGCCGGCGGGTGATGTCACTGCGGGCTTCGGGGAAGCGGTCACAGGCGGTCACAAGCGGCCACAGGCGGCCACAGGCATGGGTCTTCTGCTGACAGAGCACGCAGCCTTATTCAGAGCACAAATGCGCACCCAGAAAAAAAGACTTCTTGATTTAAGACTCGAAATCCTTGATTTAATACTCATTTCTTTGATTCAATCCAAATTTGTCTTGAATCAAGTTTAATCGCTTTGAATCAAGTCTAGTTTGACCTTGGCTGGATCAAGTCTATTTAGACTTGATTCGAGGGAACATTTTTTCTAGGTCTAAACTAAAAGTAGCCTTAAACCAAAGTTTTAAACTTGGATCAAGTCTCATTTGACTTTCATGAAAGCAAAAGTAGACTTCGCCTTTTCAAGACTACGTTTTTCTGTGTGCGGAGAACCACTGAACATCACTTAGCGTCATCCCGTGTTTCTCGGGCTGTCCTCCTCGAGCACGACCCTGCACCTGTATTTTGGCCTCTCTTTCTCGGAATGGAGTTGCGAAAGAAGGAAGAGAGGTCCCTTCGGGAGACATCTACACGAAATAATCGAGGACAATGGCACCCAAACATCCCCAAAGCGCGGGGGATGAAAAAGAAGGAAGTAAATCACAAGGCAAAGTGTAGCCAGAGTGGGAGGGGGTGGAGGCTGCCAGCCCACCCCACAGCCCGCCCACCGCGGCAGCCGCGCCAGCCGCGCCTCAGACGGGCTCAAGTGGGGCACCAATATCGAAATGGACTCGATGCGTGTTTTAATCACTTTGGATGTTTGCAAAGGGGAGGCAGGAGGGGAGGGGCGCGAGCGCATTGACAAATGGCCAAGGTTGACTACTTGTAAATCATGTTGATTTGTTATGCCCGCGGAAACTGTGCTGGCCTTCCCTGTACGTCACGGAGTACGTAACCGAGTTTTCAATAAAAATCTCGTTCCGTTGCTATAAACCATAAAACAAATGCCGAACCGTACAAACTTAACTCTTCTTGAAGCTTAGTGCTTAATGCCAAGTGATTAATGCCCAGTAGAATAAATCCAATTAGACCGGAAGAATTAGCAACTCAAACCGAACCGGTAACAGGAACAGGAGCTACCTGAAAATGAATCCTGACCACGCCAATCAATTAGAGCACAAACACACACGCACACGCACACGCACACACACACATACGCGCGCGCGCGCACACACACACACACACACACACACACACACACACTCGCACGCACTGTTCGAGGAGCTCAAGCAGCCGCCGGCCGGCACCCTCGCCGGTCCACCAGAGTGCAGCACCGCTTGGTTCTGGACGCAACATTCCGTCTCTCTCGCTTGGACGGCCGGGACGACGGCCGAGTCCTTCCCTCTCTTTCTCCCCAAAGGGCAGCGTCCTGTAGGCGCGCGCACGCCACCGGCTGTCCTGGTTGCCGACGTCCCCGCGAGAGCGCGCTGGCGTCGCTTCGGCTGTCAGTCCCTCTTCGACCACAGCGGCGTGCGGATAGGGTGGCGCGGTAGGCGCACCGGCACGAGGAGGTCCGCTCCCTCCCACCCAACTCCACCACGTCAGTTGCTTCGCAGCCGTCGCCGCGGCCGGTCCGTGTCGGTTGGGACCGCGTTCTCCGTCCCGACGCTCGCGACGCCGCGTCTCGCTGGGCAGGACCTCGCGCGTCCGCCGTCTTACGCGGAGTGTTTTTAAGTTTTGGTTCCTTCAAGAAGACGACGACCCTTGTGGATATACCCTTTGGATTTAATTGAGGAAAAATTTTACAGAAAGAAAGAAATTGCGGGAGAGGGAAAAGTATTTCTCTTTCTCCCGAAACAAGTGTTGTGTTTTCGTGAGCCACGTGCTGGCTTGTGGATATAGTTTTAATTTAACAAAGTGCCGCTGAGGATTCGCTCCAGCCCGCGGAGGGCCTTACACGTCCCAGCTGTGGAACGGCAGAGTGATTTGTGTTCAGTGAGTGCGTGTGAATGTGAGTGCGTCAACACGTCCGGAAATTTGGATTGATTCACGCCGCACTTTAAAGTGCTTAACAAGTGCTTAATAAGTTTTCCCCTGGGATTACCGAATGTTGTGTCAGTGATGTGATATCAGTGTCCCACAAGGATACACCCACGGATACCCAAGGATACTACCAGCTCCAGGATTTCAGGGAGTTAAGCACCGCTCACCGTTGGATTACGACGAGACAAGGGTGCGTATTTCTGCTGAAAAAGACCGTGCAGTCATCAGGTGCCAGACTCTTCATGGCTCGGCTGGAGCCGGCTGGAAGGAGCCTGCTGTGGGGCACGCTGGAGTCGTCCAGTGCCACAGCCTTCGGTTCGGACCCGGCTTCGGGCTCGGTGAAGCCTGCAGGAACCCACCGGGACCGCCTGGCATCCCCGGCCGGCACAATGGAGCCTGGAGCCCGACCCGGCCTGGTCCGTTTCGTCTACCTGAGGCAGCCTTTGCTTGGTCTGGCGCAGCGCGCACCTTGACGCAAAAGGGTTCCATGCCGCCTCCTGGCCGTGATTCAGTGGTTCCCCGACTGCAGCATGAGAGAGAGGCCCCCCTTCTGGTGGACTAGAGCCTTGCGCCGGCCGGGGCTGGGGCCGCTGGGGCCGCACAGGTGCCGCAGTTTGGTCCGGGTTCGACTCCCATCGGCCGCCGCCGGGGGTCCACGGCCGCCCGTTTTTCCAATCTTCGTCGTGGAGGTCCGCGCTGCGCCGCGGTGCCTCGGGGGCCCCAGCGGCCCCAGCGGCCGCTTTATTTATTTGAGAGATCGCTGAACTCGGGGCCGGCATGGCGCGCGGCCTATCAGCCGGGACCGCCGCATTCCTCTGCATGGTCCGCGCTCCGGCCAAAATGCGAAAAATTTCCCAGAGTGAATAGTTGCCACGTACTTCATTTCGAGCATCATTGGCGATTTATTTGGGGGGGGGGGGGGGGGTGCTGACCCTGCGTCGGTATGTTGAATGTAGCAGACGCACTGTTTATTCTGGCAGACTTATGAGCGAGGCCGATTTCTGTTTGCAGTGTGTCCTGGAGTCGGCTGCTCTGCCCCGTAAAGTCAACACGGCGCGCGGGTCGTGCCTGTCTATGCACTGATTTTGACATAAACTGATTGGGCCCAAAGTTTTCATAGCGCCGGCTGGGGAAGTGGCTTATTTTCGTTACGAGCCGGGTGGGGCATGGCTGGGTGGCTGGGGCCTGGGGCCCTGCTGGGCCGCGGTTGGGGGCGGCTGGACGCAAGGGCCACCGGCCTAGGGCTGGGGCCGGTACGGGGCGGCTGGACGCAAGGGCCACCGGCCTAGGGCTGGGGCCGGTACGGGGCGGCGGGCCGGGGCCGGGTCCGGGCGACGCCTCTGGTCTATCTCTTTGGCAGGGCAGAGGCCTGGGAGCGAGGCAGTGTGTGTACTTTGCTGTGCGTGTTTGTTTCTGGGCGATGCGTTGCGTCCATGAGTGAGCCGGCAGAGCGGGGCCGTGCATGCCAAGCCGTGCCAAGCGGCCTGTCAAGCGGCCAGGCTTAGTTATCGCGGACAAATGAGCTTCGGCTGCTGCAGGCTCCTAACCTGCTGAAGGCGGGCCCCGGCGTTGCCGCTCCGCGCGCTAGAGCCCTGCACTAAAAGTGATAAAACGAAAATGGCCCTTGCTCCATCCGGCAACGCTGTGCGGACGGGCCCAAGTGATTCCGAGTGACACGGGGGTCCTCCGGGGTCCCCCAGGTCCGCCGCCGCCAGCCCGGCCCGTCCAGTCCTGCCGGCCAACCGGTTCGAGGAGCCGCCAACCCGCTGCGGCCGGGACCTCTCCAGGCCGCTGCCGCCGCCACTACGGCTCAAACATCGCGCGGAATTGGCTCAATTTCTTTCCCATTTGATAAGATGGCAGCGTTAATGTCCCGCTGAGCATTCCGCCGTGCTAGGTGGCCCGCGGCCCGCGGCCCGTGGGCGGGCGACAGGGGCCTCATCGCCGCCCTGGCCGCTCGCACGCAGGGTCCGCAGGGGCTTCACTCTACCATTACGGTTTGTCAATCACGCCGTCAGCGCCGCCGTTCACTAGCTGTTGTCCAGGAATCGAAAGTCGCTCACCAAACGGAGTAATGACAGCAAGAGGGCCCTCGTCGGGGGGCTATAATTTGGGCGGGCACCGGCAGCCACAGGCCGGCGCCGGCAGGACCTGGTTTTCGCCAAGGCTTCCCCAGTGGCGACCCCGAGGCACCGCGCAGGCGCCCCGCCGCCGTCCCCGGTCCGCTCGATTTGGTGAATGGTGAGCACGGCCGAGCGTGGCGTTGTCCCCCAGGGGTCCCCCGGGCCGGGTCGCCGTGGCCGAGGGGCAGGGTGTGTGAACGGGCGGGTGTTACCCCGCGGGAGGGAGGGAGAGAGGGAGGGAGGCGCTGTTTTGCGACGACGCAGGCCCTTACTTCCACGAGACACCATTAGGGGCGTCTTAGGGGCCCGCGCCGATACGGTAGGGGCCGCACAGGGGTTGTGCTGGGCGGGGCGGGCCAGTGCAGGGCGGCCCTCTCAGGGGTTGCCATGGCCACAGCACCACTATACTATCCCCGCCGCCGCCGCAAAACCGACCGTCCGTTTTCTCATTTTTTCCCCCTTGTATTTTTTCCCTCTCTTTCTTGCCCAGGCGGTTACGACCGGGGTGGTTGCGGGGAGGGAATTCGTCAAGCGATTTCCCCTTTCGATGTGATGCGCCCCCGCCGCCCCTCCCAGAGTTCATCGGCGTCATCACCGAGGGCATTCCTGCCGTGGTCCACTGCGCCGCGAGCACCGCGAGGACGGGCCGGGCCAGCGGCAGCCAGCGTTGGCCAGGACAGGCTTTGCTTGGCTTTGCTGCGCGGTATGTGCTGCTGCTGCTGCTGCTGCTGCTGCTGCTGCTGCTGCTGCTGCTGCTGCTGCCGCTGCTGCCGCTGCTGCTGCTGCTGCCGCTGCTGCTGCTGCTGCCGCTGCCGGGGCTGGGGCCGGACTCGCAGCCTCGGGGCCTCGGAGCCGCCATGCCAGCCGGTCCAGCGCCCAGCCGTGGCCGTCTCATGCATGGTCTGGGCTACGGCCCGCCTCGCGATTTGCGAGCGGGTTGTGACCAGCATAAAGAGCAGCGAGAGAGAGAGAGAGAGAGAGAGAGAGAGAGAGAGAGAGAGAGAGAGAGAGAGAGAGAGAGAGAGAGAGAGAGAGAGAGAGAGAGAGAGAGAGACGTGGACTTAGGCCCTGCTGCGACCATGCCCATTGCCCATGCGTCCTCTCCTGTTCGTCAAAAGAAACGAATACGGAATAACAGCCAGCCACCGCCGAGCAGCAACAGCAGCAGCAGCAGCAGCTTGTTGGGTCGCGGCCGGAGCCCCGGAGCCCTCGGAGCCCCCGGGGGCCCTGAGGAGGCCGGACGGAGCCCCCGCACCCCGCGCCGCCCCGCCGCGCACCGTTAGCCTCCCTCCCCTCGGCGTATTAGTTAATATTTGGCCGGGGTGCGTCCTACCTGGGGACCCAGCCCACGGCCTCCACGGCGGCGGCTACGGGTCCGCTGCCTCTGGTGACACGCACGCGGCACGCATGCACACGCGGGGCATGATTAATCTGCCGCCGGCCCCCAGTGGTCCCCAGCGGTTCCCACGTAGAGCCGCGGCGTACCCGGACCAATAATCTGGGCAAACATATGACGCTGCGCGCCGGTCACGTAAACGCCGAGGCCTAGGCAGGTTGCGGTACCTGTCCCCTGTCCGGCCGTCCTGTGCGCCTGCCTGTGGAGTGCGAGGGAATGCCGGCGCTCTAAATTAAGAGAGTGTCCACCACGCCACGCCACGCCACGCCACGCCACGCCACGCCGCTCCAGCGAGGCCGATGGCCGAGCTGAGCCAGGCGCACAGCATCACTGCCCAGCTCATGCACGGCGCCGCTCACTTAGCCAGCAGTATGAAAAATAAAACTGGCAAAGAGTCGCGGCACGTAGACCTAGAGGTACGGACGGTATAAGCCGCGACAGCCACCGTCATGCTGTGCGATTTTCCTCCGCCAAGTTTTCCCCTGCGGCCCTGCTGGGCCCCGGCAATGGCCCGGGGCTGTCTGGCCATGGCCTCTATCCCGCACCCGCTGTTGTTCTTGCGCACCGTGACGAAAATAAGAAGGCGAAGAAAGCAGCATCGCGGAGTCTTATCGCTCTGCATTTCCATCCATTGCATCCGCCGACTGGCGATTGCCCCTCGGCAGGGCTGTGGGCCGGGCGGCGGTGAGCGATGAGCACGGGCATTGGGCATTGCCCAGCCCGTACACACACTGTAACCCGATCTCGCAGCGCACCGCGTTCAGCTTATGGCTTATAAGCGGAACGGTCCGGGGAGGGGCTGGGGGGGGGGAGGGGGGGGCAGAACCGTCTCCTCCATTCCACCCGTTCCCGTTGGCGACGGGCGCAGCTAGCTTCGCCATTTAGCTGCGAGGTGTTGATGCAACGTGTGCCTGACAGCTCTCCGCGAGTCGGGCGGACAGACGCACAGGCGGACAGACAGACAGGCAGACAGACGGAGAGGACGAGGAGACGGAGCCAAGTGACTAACGTTCGTAACGTCTGTCAGTCCGCCTTTGTCTCGTACACTCCAGCGCAGCTAACGCCAGTCTGAACTAGGCCAGAGGCGGGGGGGCTGTTTGCTTGCTTTCACGGGCGCCTCGCTGCGTTGAGGATAGATAGGTGGATAGAGGACAGATATGGTTAGAGGATGGATGGATAAATGCTTTCCCCGTTGGCCTCGGGATGCCGCTGGGAAACGCTTCTTTGCGGCCTGTTTTGAAAAGCCAAACAAGGCGATCGAAGCCTGCCCTTCATTATCCTCGAGCCGGAGAAATTCAATACGCTATATTGTTTCACACCGGGGGTTCGTGGGGTTCACGGGTTCCCCCCGCGCGGCGCGGCACGGCGCGGCAGGGGGAGTGCTGGCAAGTTATTGATGGGAGGAATGAATCGTCCGGCCTGCACGCTGCTCGCTGCAGGGCTGCACCGCGGCTCAGTGGCTCAGCCGGCCCTCCGAGTTATTGCCCTGGATGCGCCGCTTTTAATGACGGCCCCTCCAATTACATTTATATTTCGGGGAGCGCCTCGCGCGGTATCGTCCGTGGTTTCACAGTTTCACCACTCCCCGACGGCTGTTGTCTCCGGGCGTGCGTGCGGACACTGTGTGAACTGTGAGCCCTCCGGCAGGGCGGGCGCAGACCTTCCATGGCTTCTCGGCTCCTCTTCCGTGCAGAGGGGCCCTGCCGGGCCGTGCGGGCCGACCTCGCGTGGTCCGTCTCCTCGTGGCCGGGCAGGGATGCCCGCCGGCCTGCTCTTTAGCGTGTGTCAAGTGAATATGACGGCGAGGATGCACCTGCTCGGCTGCGTGCGCAGGGCAGATGGCGCCGCCGCCCGCCCGCCTGCCCACCCTCCCGGTGACGCCGCCGCCCGCTCAGACCCGCGTATCTGGCGCTGTCATGTCCCCAGATGTCGCTGACAGTCCCCGACGGCCCCGGCCCCAACCGGCCGTGTCTGATATCGGCCCCCGATAAGGAGGGTGGCTGCGGCGGCTTGTGCGCAACATGGTCGCCGTCGTGCGTTTTCTTTCCCGTCGCCGAGCCGGTCTGGGCTGCCGGCGCGCTGGCTGCCAGCCCCGCCAGCCCCGCCCGTCTGTGTCGCGCCATCCCATCCCCGGCACGAACATGAACAAGGGCACTGGGCACTGTCCGCACTGGTGCGGGCCGGCGGTGCGGGCCGGTACATACCGTTCGAACGGGTCCTCCCTCCCGTCCCACCCTGGACTAGCGCTGCAGCTGCGCTCACTGGCGCCGCCGAGCCGTGCACCGAGCGCACTGGCCGCCGCCATAACCGTGATAGCCCTGAGCCCGGGTACACCGTTGGTGCACCGGCGCCCAGGGAAGTGTTTACGGTGGACGCGAATCTGCGGAACGAAACGCATGACCGTGATTATGGCTGTGTACCCCAGTGCACCAGTCAATAACAAGAAAACTAAAAGGTGGCGGAGCCAGAGGAGCCGGGCCGGGCTGGGCCAGAGACTGGCCTGGCCGGGGGCCCGCCTGCCTGGCCGTCTGCTCTGCCTGGGCCGCGTGCTGCCTGCTGCCAGCGCCGTCTGTCCGGCGGGCTGCTGTTGCTGCCGCCTCTCTGCTCAGGTGGTCGTCCGCTCCGCATCGACAGACCCTCCCTTGCGACGGCTCCCCGCGAAGAGCACGAGCCGGCCGCGAGTGATATCAAGGGCCGGACAGGACCCCACCGCCAGGAGCCAGTCGGCCGGGGAGGGGCGTGAGGCGTACAGTGTGAGATCAGCATCTGCAACTCTAGGTGAGGCTGTCGCCTACCTCAGATCGCACGCAGCCTAGACGACCGTGCTCTGTCTCGTGCGATCCTAGCTGAGTATTTCCAGTGTGGCTGGAGCCAGGGGAATCTGTCAGTTCCAGCGGACCAGGTATTGGGGCGAGCAGCGCATGGCCATTGTATGGCCAGGCAGTAGGGCGGCACACAGGGCTAGGATTCCAAGGCGGGGAAGAGAGAGAGAGAGAGAGAGAGAGAGAGAGAGAGAGAGAGAGAGAGAGAGAGAGAGAGAGAGAGAGAGAGAGAGAGAGAGAGAGAGAGAGGGAGGATGCATCATTCCTTCTCGGAGTGAGGAGGGAGATGCCGCCATCTGGTTTCCTCCCTGGGAGCATCCCTTTTGCCGCTGCCAAAAATCCAGACAAAATCCAGAGCTCTCTGCTGCCGCCTCCTCTCCCCGTTGATCACGACCAAGTGCGTTTCGAAATCGGGTTGCACTTGGCAGCCGTGCTGCATCGGGCTGGGGCATCGCTTATCACTCGTGCAGCTCTGCGGCTACGCGTTGCGGCGGGTCAGCAGCAGTTATCACTACTGCGGGGCCTTGGCGGCTGGCGGCGCCGTAGTGATCCACAACTGCCATCGGCACGTCGCCCCGTCCGCGATGCTGCGTTCAATAAACGCCACGCCTGCAGGCCTGACGACGACTTTCGCTTTTTATTTCGACGGGCGCATTGCTGCCGCTTCTGCCGCTCACTCATTCTGCGATGTTGTTTCCCTCGCTCGTTTTGTTCCTTTCATTACACTTCCTTTTTGCAAAGGAAGGCGCGCTCCCCTCCTCTCTGTCTCCCTCTCATTCCTCTCCTCTGCCCGTCTCTCTCTCTCTCTCTCTCTCTCTCTCTCTCTCTCTCTCTCTCTCTCTCTCTCTCTCTCTCTCTCTCTCTCTCTCTCGCGCGCGCGCTCTCTCTCTGTAATGACGGTCGCAATTACGCACGGTCAGTCAGTCAAACTCGTTTTGTGGGAGGCGCGCTTATTTTGGATTAATTCTGTTGGGGTTTCCGCTAATTTTATTGCCCGTGACGCTCATTTTTATCCTAATTTTTATTATTATTATTATTGTTTTTTTTAAATATTTTTGTCATTTTTCTCTGTCGTTATTTTGGGTAACGGCCAGGTGTAGTATAGTTGAAAGTAGGTAGAAGTACTGTAGGTACTGAACTGGGAGTGTTGCTCGGTACTTCTTGTCATCATCCTGGTGTGTGTGAGCTCGCACACACACACACACACACACACACACACACACACACACATTGCGTTTGAGCATGCCCGCACACACACAACACACACTCGCACACACCGCAACTGCATCTGGGCCCCCGCCGGGCCTGCATGGCTCTGGAGTTGGAAATCAAGACACGCCTCGCCGTAAAAGCAGTGATAAGAGGTCGGCGGTCTGATGGCCGTCACTTTGGGTTTTACAATCGGGCCGGGGCGGGGCGGGGCGGCGGTACCGGCGTTGCTGCGTCGTCGTGGCGAGGGCTCGGTTTAGCGGTGTAGAGACGTGGGTCGGCTGGCGCAGCGCGGGGCGGGGCGGGGCGGCCAGCCGCACCTGAGCCCGGCCAAGAGACTGGAGCCGTGGCGCCGGCCAGAGTCGCCTGCCTACTCGATCGTACATTAGGCACTCTTTAGAGTCCTGAGCGCCGCCACGGGGCAGACAGAGCAGAACGGAACGGCGCGGGCCCGACCGCGAGTGTCCAAGGTTGGGGGGAGAGGCTACGGACGGACCCTAAACAGCGACAAGATCAATAGTATTTGAATTTTTGTCGTGTTGCCGCCAGGATCTTGATAGCCTCTTGCGGTGTGCGCGACGCCGCCGCCGCTGCCGCCATGGCCGCCCATCCCACTACGTGCCTCAGAGAGAGAGAGAGAGAGAGAGAGAGAGAGAGAGAGAGAGAGAGAGAGAGAGAGAGAGAGAGAGAGAGAGAGAGAGAGAGAGAGAGAGAGAGAGAGAGAGAGAGAGAGAAGACGGGGGCATTGTGCGTGACGTTAGTCCGTAACGAAAGGACAGTCAGACCAGGTGAGGAGGAGTGTCCGGTAGTGCCTGTCTGTCCTGTCCAACCTGTACAAAGTACAAATCCAGACGTACGAGTGTTTTTGAAATGCCAGTATTTTCGGTCATGATGATTGCTGATTTTTTTTTTCGTTAAACCTATTGTGATTGCTTCGCAAAACACAAGGTGGAGATTTGTAAAACAAAACAAAAAAATAAAAGAAAATAAAGAGGTAGACAACAGCATCGAACCCCATAATAGATGTGAGAAGGGGGGATGAGAAGCAGGCTATCGTTTCATCCATTGTGGTGTTCTGAGAAACACCGTATGACATTTTTTATAAGGCTGTAAGTAGCTGGATTAAAAACAATATACAATGTGCGTTTAGGTTGCGTTGCCATCGAATGCTCATGTTATCACGCCCACAGCCGGAGTATTTGGGAGGGGTCGCAGGGTCGTGACATCACCGGCTATTGACGCGACAGCCATGCGTGAAGATGCTCTTTTCCGATGTTGTGCGACTCCGATCCGATCCCGCCCGAAGTCCCCCCCCCCCCCTCCTCCCGTCCGCAGGGTTTCGCCGGGAGCCACAATGGTGGCTGCGCTCTCTGGACAATGAAGAAGAAAACACACTTGCATTGCTGCGTTGCCGCCTCTGCCCTCCGCCTCCGCCCCCCGTTTTGAACCACAGTGGCTTCCTTTCTGGCAGTAGTATTTGAACCCGTCGTGTCTTCCGTCTCGGTGAAGCGTATTTAATTACCTTTGCCAGGCACCTCTGAAATTCGTTCTTGTCCAGCTGCCGGATTGGATCCGCCGACCGAGCGTGCGGGCAGGTGCTGTAGTTACTGAGTGGCGAGTCAGCTGCCGCGCACACACACACACACACACACACACACACACAGCGGCTGACGATACCCGACCCCGCCTGACGGATTCGTGTAAGAAACGGCAACTCGATAGCCGTCAGGTCCGATCTGCGGTCAGCCATGCCATGACCAGTGGCCCCGGCAGCCCCGGCCCGGCCAGCGGACAGCATCGAACGTCGTGTCGCGTTTTCTGTCCGTTTGGGTAACGACAATGAGCCTGGCTGGGCTCGGCAGGAGTCGGTGCCGGTGCCGTAGGTCGGTGCTGAGACGCTGGCCGGGGCGGCTGCACACAGCGGGGGCCGTCGGGGTCCTCCGGGCCTCCAGAGTCCCTCCCACCTGGCAACGCTGGAGCCGCTGCTGCCTCGTCCGCTGGAGGGGGCGGCCAGCTGAGGTTTTACTCCCCCCCCCCGCACAGTTTGGAGTGCGCTGGAGGCGGCGAGGAGAGGAGATGGCCAACTAACAGATGGGCTGATAACCGGCCGGCCGCTCGACCTGCCGGCTCCTTCGGGGTAAGCGTGCGTCCTGGAGAGGGTCCCTGGACAGGGTCCTGGAGGACGGACGGACAGTTCGGGTGACGTGGAATGGGCCGGGCTGGTCGAGCTATTAGAAGCCATCGCGCGGCGTTTACGTTAATTTATGTTCCGGTATTGTGAGTCAGAGGGGTTATATGGTGGGTCCTGTCCGGGTCCTTATCAGGAGTGGCACCGGCCCTCAGCCTGCGGGCCTGGCGGGCCTTGCCTCGGCGGCAGCAGCGGCGGCGCGGCGCCCGGAAACGGCGCGTGAGTTTTGCATCTCATATTTCGCTCATCAGTGCGGCGGCCGCGTCGCCCTGGCGCTGCTCCGGCCCCCGATGAAGGCGCCCCCCTCGGGATCATGTCCCACGGGAGCGTGTGGCCCAATGGCGGGGCCCCCTGCGGCACACGCGGGACAGGAGCCTGCGGGAGCCTGCCCTGCCTCCCAGATGCGGCCCGGCAGACTGTCTCCCCCGGCCTCACCTCACCTCACCTCCCCTCACCTCACCTCACCTCACCTCACCTCACCTCACCCCTGCTCTGCTGTCCTGCTTCCTTTCCTGCGGCTCCGTCAGTTCGGCGGCTCTTCTGTCATTGCCCCCTCCCCCCCCCCCCCCCGTCTCTCTCTCTGCGTGGCACACGTGTCTCCGACCCCCTCCCACCCTCCGGGCTTTTGCACTCCCCCCGCCCCCCTCGCCACCGCTGTCGGGATTTCGCGCCAATAGGCTGTTGGCGAAACCCCAAAAAGTCTTCAAATAACGAAGTTAGCGATAAGTATATCGAGACGGATTCATACTTTGGTCACCGGTAAAGTTGATGCCCCCGAGTAAATCCTGTGAGTTTCATCGAAATCGGTAGGGGGTACGGGGTTCAAATCGAGGGTCAAAGGTCAAAAATGGCCATAACTGTTTTCTGACTTTGCGACGCTCTAGCGTGAGAACGATAGAAGATAGAAACGATTTATTTTCTGCGGCGTAATCCTTGGAATGTTCTGCACATTCCGTTCGCTGCTACTTGTGAGGTCCGACAACTCCTTCCCACCTTAAACAGACCAAATTTGAAAGTCGCTGACGAAATTTTTTTCATCATTTCAAATCTCACATCGTGGCACCGAAATAAGACTAGATATCAAAAAATTACCCGAAGCAAACCGAATGCGGGCATTCTTCAGCTCCATGACAGTACCCTCGTTTTTTTCGTCAGTTGAACGGTTGCCGAGATATTCGGTTTGAAGTTGAACGCTGGAGCCCGCCCGCGCCGGCCCGGGCGGCAAGGCCGCAGCCGAATGGCGCGATCGCTCTCTCTCCCTCTGCCTGCCCGGCCGTGCGTGCGACGAGGACGGGACGAACCGCTCTCCGGAGCAGCCGCGGCACCGGCCTGCCTCCGGCCTGGCTCCGGCAAGCGGCAGAGTATCGCAGGGAATATTTATTGATTAAAGTAGTAGAAATGCTTCAAATGTACGGATGTTGGGCTCTACGGACGCACTAGACATTCACGAAGATGTCTCCGTACATTTTATATCAAATTAAATTTAATTAGGTATGGGATTTGGGTGAAAACGCACGTGGTGTCACCTCATTCAATATTAAAATCGTTCTGAAATCGAAGAAGTGCACTTTTAAATGTGCTGGGGTAGTTCAATTTTTCTCAGTCTATGCCTTAACTTTAAAATTCGTTACATGTCCTTTTTACTCACGCCGATTATTTAACGCCTTTGCAGGGTTTTCCGTTAAGGAAGGTCTTACTGTTGTGTTTCGGTCACCGGGGCAACACTTACATAAATGACTGACCAGGCGCATTCCAAAAAACGGTATGTTTGGATAAAATTAGGTAGAGATACACAGGATTTCCGAGTCGGCATTCATAATTCGCGGAGTCAAGCGCACACCTTTTTTTAGAATGAACAAACTACTCCAAGTGCTTAAAATTAGACAGACGCCATCGTTGTCCCGGTGGTTCTCAAATGAGGAGACATCTTTTGCATTAATTATGCGCATTTTCATCTTATTTTCGAACCACGAGCACATCGTTGGTGTCAGTATGACTGTGCGTTAAGAGTAGTAAACTATTACCGATCCCAATGTCCTTAAAAGTATTGGCACAGTAAAAAATTATTGAGAAGAACTTTTACTCTTTAGGGGGTAACGAATAAATCGTCTTCTAAGCGTTTTTCTGTACGACCCACGATTTCTCCAAAACAGCGCAGCAATACAACGTTAAAACCCACTTTAACGGAAACCCTGCTAAGGCGTTAAATAATCGGCGTGAGTAAAAAGGACATGTAACGAATTTTAAAGTTAAGGCATAGACTGAGAAAAATTGAACTACCCCAGCACATTTAAAAGTGCACTTCTTCGATTTCAGAACGATTTTAATATTGAATGAGGTGACACCACGTGCGTTTTCACCCAAATCCCATACCTAATTAAATTTAATTTGATATAAAATGTACGGAGACATCTTCGTGAATGTCTAGTGCGTCCGTAGAGCCCAACATCCGTACATTTGAAGCATTTCTACTACTTCAATCAATAAATATTCCCTGCGATACTCTGCCGCTTGCCGGAGCCAGGCCGGAGGCAGGCCGGTGCCGCGGCTGCTCCGGAGAGCGGTTCGTCCCGTCCTCGTCGCACGCACGGCCGGGCAGGCAGAGGGAGAGAGAGCGATCGCGCCATTCGGCTGCGGCCTTGCCGCCCGGGTCGGCGCGGGCGGGCTGCAGCGTTCAACTTCAAACCGAATATCTCGGCAACCGTTCAACTGACGAAAAAAACGAGGGTACTGTCATGGAGCTGCAGAATGCCCGCATTCGGTTTGCTTCGGGTAATTTTTTGATATCTAGTCTTATTTCGGTGCCACGATGTGAGATTTGAAATGATGAAAAAAATTTCGTCAGTGACTTTCAAATTTGGCCTGTTTAAGGTGGGAAGGAGTTGTCGGACCTCACAAGTAGCAGCGAACGGAATGTGCAGAACATTCCAAGGATTACGCCGCAGAAAATAAATCGTTTCTATCTTCTATCGTTCTCACGCTAGAGCGTCGCAAAGTCAGAAAACAGTTATGGCCATTTTTGACCTTTGACCCTCGATTTGAACCCCGTACCCCCTACCGATTTCGATGAAACTCACAGGATTTACTCGGGGGCATCAACTTTACCGGTGACCAAAGTATGAATCCGTCTCAATATACTTATCGCCCAAACTCGAAAATGGGGGTTTCGCCAACAGCCTACAACAAGCGCCTGCTTGCATCGTCTGCAGAGCAGGCGGGGGCGGTGGGGGGCAACGGGGCCAACCGGGAGAACAACGCCCTCTTCGCAATGTGACTGTCGTCAGCCATCAAATGCCTTTATTGTCTTTGCATAGTTTTCTCGTTACAGAGCAGCGCACGGGCGGAACAGGCGGAATGCTAAACAGAAAGAGAGAGCTAGCAAGCGCGAGAGAGAGAGAGAGAGAGAGAGAGAGAGAGAGAGAGAGAGAGAGAGAGAGAGAGAGAGAGAGAGAGAGAGAGAGAGAGAGAGAGAGAGAGAGAGAGAGAGAGAGAAACGAAGAGGAATGCCAAAACGGCGCGGCGCGGCGCCAAATTCGAGCTGTGAATTTTGAAAGGGAGTCAGGCAAAGCGGAGCAGATGGAATGTCGGGTCTTGAGGACGGAGGGAGCCTTGAGGGAGCCTTGAGGGAGCCTTGAGGGAGCCTTGAGGGAGCCTTGAGGGAGCCTTGAGGGAGCCGCGCCGCCGTGCCGTGCCGGTTTGATTTCTCTTCAGGTGACAGGCAAAGAGTGAGTGAGTGAGAGAGGAGAGCGTCCCAGCCGCCCTTATCTCTTTATTGCACCAACTTCACCCCGCCACGCCGCGCTGTGCCGCGCCGCGTTCTTCGTCCTTGGCTTGGCGTCGACATGGTTACCGACGGGGTGTGATAATCCCCATGAGAATTTGGTCCGTTTATGGCAGGCCGTGATGAAACGGCGTCGACGCGCCTAGCCCGGCCGGCGCGGGGGCGGCGCGGGGGCGGTGCGGGGGCCGAGTGCTATTTGTGCCGCCCCGCACTTCTCCCTTCCTTCCACCTCCCTCCCTCCCCCGGACCGGAATGACGTGCTATCGTACGTGGTTTCATTATACTGTCAAACCCTTCTCGTGCAACGCCACCACGGCCACGGGCCTCTCGGCTCGGCTCCGGCCTGGCGCGTTACTTGTGATATTGTTCCGTCAGCGGGGCTGAGCGGCTGAGCCCGCGGCCCGATGGCGGCCACAGCCCCAGGCCAGAGCCCCAGGCCAGAGCCTCAGGCCAGAGCCTCAGGACACAGCCCCAGGACACAGCCCCAGGACACAGCCCCAGGACACAGCCCCAGGCCAGAGCCCCAGGACACAGCTCCAGGATACAGCCCCAGGACACAGCCCCAGGACACAGCCCTAGGACACAGCCCCAGGAAACAGCCCCAGGGCACAGCCCCAGGACACAGCCCCAGGGCACAGCCCCAGGACACAAGCCCAAGACACAGCCCCAGGACACAGCCGCCATGGCGATGCGTTCTCCCGTTTCTCACGGGTCACGCCCTCAACGCCCCATTTTGCGTGGGTTCGTTCCATCCGCCGTCCGGCTGGGTTTGGTTCGGCTCGGCAAGGCCCCATCATGTTATGTCCCGACTGGGCTGGAAAGTCACGTACGGGCAAACACTGTTCCAGACGTATAAATCTCACTGCCCGGGCCGAGCAATAGTGCTCCCCGCGGCCCCCTCCCCTCCCCGCCCCGCCCGGACCCCCACTAGGGCCCGGCACAGCCAGCATAGCACCGTTTCGGCAATCGTTACTTGGCTGATCGGGCCGATTTTAAAGTGGAGGCCAAGAGCCATGACGCCGGGCGTCGCCAACTAGTACGCTCCGCAGTCGGGCAGTCGGCGTGGTCGCTCTTGGTGGCGCTTTTGCCAACGAACTCCCTCGGGCCGCAGCTGCAGCCGCTGTAAGTGGACGTGGCGCTGGTACTACATGGGGGTGGCCAGGCCCCGCCGGCCCTGCCAGCCAATAAAGGGTTCCCCCTGTTTCTGCCGGACAGGGGCGGACGCCGCCGGCCCGCACTGGTGGCCGAGGCGGCGTGTGCTGGAGTCGTCTTCCAGAATGCCAATTTGTTGTTGCCGCTATCACGGACAGCAGACGGCGTGTAGCGGGGGAGGGGCACCAATCAGCCGCCCCCCTCCCCACCCCCCGCCCGTGAAGGCGCTCCGCCGCTATCAGGGCACCATTGTCTCGCCCGCAGGAAGTGCGATCGCCTCTTCTTGTCGCTGCTGCCGCTGCTGCCGCTGCTGCCGCTGCTGCCGCTGCTGCCGCTGCCCCGTGCTCGCTGTAAGAAGGAGGTTCTTGACCAGCCGTCCAGGCCAGGGCCGTGCGCGTGCAGAACAGAAGCATAGCCTTCTGTTCTCTGTGGCGTGCAGAGCGAGTGGTGTGTGGCGAGGGGGGGCCACACGCCACACCGCCACCAGGGCGGGGCTGTGTTGTGCTGAAGGTCCAGCAGGGCGCTGGGGCGCTAGGACGCCTGGCCACGGTCCGGTGGGCCGGTGGGGATGGGCCGCTTTTTAGCTCTGCGGCCACTCGTCATCCCCCTTATCAGGCCGTGTCCAGGGCAGGGCTTAGCGCCTCTCCGGGGACGAGGGGCCGCTGATAAGGGGGCGTCCGCTAACGGGGCCCCGCACGGCCCCAAGCGGCCGGCTGAAAGTACTGGCACCTGATTTGTGGACGGCCCCGAGAGGAGTCGCTTGTTGCTGACGGGGCACCTCCCCCTGTCATCCATGGCTCATTTCTATCACAGTGTTTTCTCACACGTTGCCCCCTTCCCAAATTCTCTAACTCTCTCTCTCTCTCTCTCTCTCTCTCTCTCTCTCTCTCTCTCTCTCTCTTTCTCTCTCTCTCTCTCTGTCTCTCTGGCTCTCTCTTTCTCTCTCTTTCTCACTATCGCTCTCTCTCTTCTCTCTCTCTCTCTCTCTCTCTCTCTCTGGTTCTCCGTTCAATCTTCATCATTTCGTTTTATAGCCACAGTGTGTTAAACCGGGCGGCGTGCATGCAAGTTACGTCCACGCTGGGATTGAGAGGGGGGGGGGGGGGCTGTGCACGTACGTGCTTCTCCGCCGTGAGCGACAGACATGTGTTCACCAACTGCTATTTCGGTTGGCCGCAAGGGAAGGGGTTGGCGGCGCGGCCCTGGTGTGGTGCGGCGGCGGCGGCGGTGGCGGTCCCTTGTGCACTGCCGCACTGCCGCGCCGCTGCACTGCTGCTTGTTCGTATTGAAGTCGAATGATTTCGGCGGGCTGCGGGCCGCACCCTCCAGTATTCCAGTGTGGACACGGTCCGCGATGAGGAGTCTCGTCTCGGAGGTAGCGGTGGCCATGCTGTGGCCCTTCATTACAATCACGGCCGGCGCGGGGCTTGGGCTTGCGGTAGCGGTGCGCCGCCCGGTACGCAACGCATAGTGGTGGCGGCGTGTAAAGCGCCGTGTAATAGCCCCCGTTATGGTGCGGCGAGGCCGGGAGCCGGGCCGAGCCGAGGTCCGTGCGCCGCCGTAGGGAGGACGTTTATTCTGCTCGTATCCTGGGTTTGCATCTGGCCGCTCCGCGCCGCGCCATGCCGTCCCGTCCCGTCTTAGGTCGTTAGAGCATTCATGAGATTCGGGTCACAAGGGCCGACGGTCGCGGCCGGGGAGCGGCGCGGCGACCAAGAAAGCGAAACATTAAACCTTTTGCGATCGGGCGGCGGGCGGACCAGCCCCAGCTTCTGTATGGCCGGGCCGGAGGGGCGTAAGCCGGGGGCGTTGCGCGCTCCGAGCTCCACACAGGGAAGGGATTTGAAGGAGGCTAGGCTCACCCTCGGCGCCCGGCTCGGCTCGGCTCGGCTCGGCGTGGCGGCCATAACAAGATCGCTGGAGATTTGCCTTTGGTTTGCAGAGCTTATATTGTGCCGGGGGAGGGGCGGGGGCGGCAGGGGGAGGGCGGCGAGGGGTGGGCGACATTCGGCTTGGCGGGGCCGCCGCCTTTGTGGCCGCGGGGGCGGGCGGCGGGGACGGAGGCGGGGGTCTTGACTCGGGCGGCAGCCAGCGGCAGCTATGCGCCTCCACTCCACGCCGCCGCAACTGCCCATTGTTTACACCACGCGGCGCTGGGCTGGGCTTGGCAACAGTCTATCCGCGACATTTTCTCATCAAGTCTGTCATCGGACCGGCGCGGCGGTGGGGGAGGGTAAGCGGTAGGGCCGCGAAGCTGCGCAGCGGGCGGGGAGCTATCGAACCGGAAAGTATTGCGGGCTTACCGTGGATGGCGGAGCCGGCGGGGCGGGCGGGGCGGGCGCCGTCCCCCGGGGCCGGCAGGGGCCGGCAGGGGCCGGCAGGGCCTGGCAGGGGCTAGCAGGGCCGCGAGGCGCCGGCAGCGCCAGCAGCACTGGTCCCCGCGGTCGCGTAACGACGATAAAAGAGTTGTCATCTTTTGTTGGGTCGCGCAGGCCGCAGGCGTCCGCCCGCAAGTTTACGTATAAACGGGGGAGGGGAAGGGAGGAGGGGCGGGCGGAGCAGCGCGATCGATGTAAAACGCCGCGGCTACAACAGCCGTCAGGGGAGTTTTCGTTATGAGAAATTGCTGCTTGTGTGTGTGTGTGTGCGCGCGCGCGCCTGCTGGCGGGGTCATCCCACTCGCATTCGGAACGAGGCCGGCTTTGGGGGTCTCTGGTCCAGAGCCACAGCCCATGACGAGCACCAGGACGATCATGATTATGATAAACCTCCGGAGCAAACTAGGAAATTTAAAACGGCGGTGCGTGTGCCGCCGTGAATAAGAATGAAATGCCATCAGTGGGATGGAATGGGCCGGTGAATGCAAACAAGAAGCGCTGTCGGCGCGTTTGTGGACGTCTACGTCCGACGGCCGACGGGGGCTGACGAGGACCCGTGTGGAATAACAATCACTGGCGGGTACCTCGGCTACCTTCGGGTAGCGCGGGTACTTCGGACGGCCGTGGGCGGGTACTGCATCCCAGCCGCGGCCGGAAGCAGTCTGCCGAGGGGGGGGGGGGGGGGCAGGGTACGTAGCGACACTGCCGCCCGGCCGGCACACGGCCCACCCCTAGTTTGGCGCGGTGTGGCGGTGGCGTAAAGCGCGCGCGATCTCGCCACGGTAAATGGGCACTAAATCTAGTCGGCGGGTGGCGGAGGGAGAGAGAGAGAGAGAGAGAGAGAGAGAGAGAGAGAGAGAGAGAGAGAGAGAGAGAGAGAGAGAGAGAGAGAGAGAGAGAGAGAGCATCCCACAGCCACACAACACCCACACGGTGCCAGCAGAGTGCCAGCGCCACGGCGGGGTCGGGCTGCGGGCCGCTGCCGCCGCTGCTGCTGCCGCGTTATCGGGGCCGTATCGCCGCTGGAGCCCCGCTGGAGCCCCGCTGGAGCCCCGCTGGAGCCTCCAGCAGCCTCGTCTCCCCCCAGACGGGCGGGGCGGGTCGTCTTTTGTCGGCGCGCACACAACGTGTACATGGCGTCGTGTCGTGTCTCGGGGCGACGCGACGCCACCGCCGCCTCAACAACGGCCAACAACCAACCAACCAACCAGCCAGCGGCCAGGAGGTGAATCCTTCCAGAAAGGACTCGGCTCCCTCACCTCCTCCACCCACAGCCGTGCCGTGCCGCGCCGTGCGTAGCCCCAGCCCGTGTGCTGTGCACTGCGACTGGCGTCGTAGGATAGGATAGGACCATTACCGGAAATTAAGGTGCGCCACCGTGCCGCCCAGACGTCGGCCCCGTTGGGCCCCACCACGGCCGCCACGGCACGGCACGCAACACATGTCTGGGCCGCAGCCGGCACAGCGCACACGCCACGCCACGCCACGCCTCTTGTCTTGGTCGGAATTTGATTACTTCTCTTCCTGCTGGCGCACTCACTGCCTGGCCTGGCTTGGGCCGGGCTGGGCCTTCAGTACTGGGGAAAGTGTTGGTATGCGCTGTGCGACCGAACGGAAAGCCTTGAAACGGACGTCGCGGCCTCCTAACCGGCACGGAGTGTCAAAGACTCAATCGAGCCGATATGCATATGGATGGGCGGATGTCCGGCGGCTGTCGGCTGGGTGCGGGCACTCCGTTCCCGGCTCCGCGCTCCGCTAATTGCGTCGCTGTCCCCGGTCCTCGCTCCTCGCGGTCCTCACGGTCCTCACCGTGTAGGAGGGCTGTGCCAGCTGCGGCGCGGCCGGGCCGGGGCGCGCACAGGGCACAGGTCGCTGCCGCTCTCGGCTCGGGTTTCCGAGGTGGAGGCCGTACGGCCGTATGCTGCCGCCGCTAACGAGAAGAGGACGTCCCACCGTCAGCGGCAGGATCGCGTCAGCAAAAGCCGTCCACTGTGTGTGGGAGAGAGAGAGAGAGAGAGAGAGAGAGAGAGAGAGAGAGAGAGAGAGAGAGAGAGAGAGAGAGAGAGAGAGAGAGAGAGAGAGAGAGATGGGAGCTTGTTATTACGTTTGAGAAGCCCCCCCCCCCCCTTCGCCACGTCCAGGTTAATCGGGGTGACGAAGCACGCGCCGTCGCCGCCGTCGGCCCCCGGGTCGCCCCCAGCACCACCTTGCAGAGGAAGTGTCCCATTTCCAGGTACCCGCACTCCTCATCACCGGCCGGGCCGGGGCCAGAGGGCAGCGGCCAGCACACGCTCCGGCAGCCCCAGCTCCTCTCTAGGCGGCTGGCGGCATCTCGGGCACGACCCTCTACAACTTGGGTTCAAACCCGTCCGCTGGCGCCGCGCCGCGCCGCGCCGCGCCGCGCCGCGCCGTGCCGCGCCGTGCCGGTCCGACCTGATGTCCTGGTCCTGGCCCTCGCCCGCCCCTCCTCTGAACCCCTTGACCAGTGTCGGGCGGGTTGCCCCGGGCGAAGGCTTTGGTCGCTCCGCCAGCTCCGCCAGCTCCGCCCCGGCCGGCTTGGTTCGTCCCGCCCGTCCTTTGGCGGCGGCAGCGGCGGCCCGACCTCCACTCCTCTCCTCTCTGATAGTGCGGTTTGTTGGTCGGTCACTCGGGGCCCCCGCCCCGCCCCCAGCCCCCCGCCCCCCGCCCCCAGCCCCCAGCCCCCTGCCCCCAGCCCCCAGCCTCCCCTCCTGCCGCCGTCTCTGTCTCCGGTCCATGGCCGTCCATGGCCGAGCCCAGCCCCGGACCTCTGACCACAAAGTGACGTCGTTACGCTAACGTCCGAAGTCCGACGAAAGTGATCAAAATCACGCTGCGACGGTTGCTGTGGGCTTGGGGGTCGTGGTTGAGCTGGCGAGAGGGCGGGGGTGGGCCGGGGGCGGGCCGGGGGCGGGCCGGGGGTGGGGCCGGCCTGTCGGTGTATGGGCCCAGGACCGCGGTCCGCTCCGCGGCCGTCGCTCTCCCTGCACACACTGACGGTTAGGCCGGGTCAAGTGATCGGCGTGTTTAATTTAATCCCGCTTGAGCAGCAGAAGCGCCAAGCGCCTCTCCGTCTCGCCGCGCCGCCGCCGTCCAGACGGCCATGTGGCCCGGCTGGCCCGGCAGGCCCGGCCCGTGTGCGGGTGTGCGTGCAGCGTGCCAGCGTGCCAGCCTGCCGCCCCCCGGGCTGCGGCTCTCCGTGTGCCCGCGGCGGGGCGGAGGTTCGTGACGTCGGGGATTGGCCCTCCGGGGCAGCGCCGGCAGCGCCCGGCCTGGCGCCCATGACTTTTGAATGCGGTACCCCCGCGGCCGCCCCAACCCCAACCCCTACCCTCGGTCCGGTACGGTCCGGTCCGACCCGGTCTGGCCGGAAATCCGACCCGTCGCCTCGCGTTGCCCTTCTTCCCCATCCCCACGCGGCTCGCGGCCTCAGTCTTTTGCTCCGCTTTTACAAAAGCACCGCCATCGCCAACTTCCTGGCGGGGCGGGGTCTGTGCCGTGCCGTGCCGTGCCGTGCCGTGCCGTGCCGTGCCGTGCCGTGTCGTGCCCTGTGCCGTGCCGTGCCGTGCCGTGCCTCGGTCCGCACCGCGTGCCGTCGGACGTCGTCAAAGCGAAGAGGAGCCCCTGGCCGGAATAAAACTGGAAGTCGAGGGAAACCAAGTTTGGAATCGCTTGCGTCAAGAGAAACACTGGCTGGGTCCGCGGCCGGCTGGTCATCACATATTTCGGGGCGCGGTGCAAGTGGCAGGTGGTTACTTACTTGCGCGTGCTGATATTGGCAAACTTTGGACAAGTCGCTGCGCTGCTCGGTAGCTGCGGCTCGGCCAGAGGGCCAGATGTGTGGCAGCTGCACAGCCCGACGGTGCCTGTGCAGAAATATAGAGAGTGAGAGAGAAGGAGAGCTAGCGAGTGTGTGTGTGTGTGTGTGTGTGTGTGTGTGTGTGTGTGTGTGTCTGTCTGTCTGTCTGTCTGTCTGTCTGTCTGTCTAGAGAGGCAGATTCCATCAGGTGATTCCCCCTTCCCCGAACGCGGCCCCGTACCCGTCCCTACCCCGTCCCCCCGCCCACCCCGATGTGTGGACTGGGCGGAGGGACGGCACATGCTGACGGAAGAAATATCCATTGGTGTGGCAGCGGCCGGCGGAAGGCGGAAGGGATGGCAGAGCAGAGGTCGGGCCGTTGCAGCACGAACTGGGACCCAGAGCTGGCGGCCATGCCTGCCTGCCTGCCTGCCTGCCTGCCTGCTGCCTCAGCACCCGCGCCGTCGGCAGCCGTTCAGTTCGGTATCGGTCGGAAACATTTTGTTCCTTCGTGAGAAGCGATCGGAAATATGGTGCTCCCGGAGGGGCGTGTTTCGGAGGTTGTCTTGCATTTCGCGGTCTCTTACTCGCGCCCTCCCTTCCTCCTTCCCCACGCCCACGCACGCCGTTGTGGTATCACCCCAAGAAGTGCGTGCGCACGCGCGGCAAAGCGCAAGGGACGAGGCGAAATTACCTCGGCGCGCGCTCGTGTGTGTGTGTGTGTGTGTGTGTGTGTGTGTCCCGGATTTATTCCGGAATTCATCCCGAAATGAAACGGAATTGCATTAGCAGTAGAGGCGGCCCGCGCAGTGACCCTGCTGCCGTACCGTGAGGTGGGGGTGGGAGGGGGTCGGCGAGATGGACAGAGACTGATGGAGAAGAGAGAGAGAGAGGGAGGGAAGGTCGGTCCCGGATACAATCCGGTTACCATGGTGACGCGATGACGCCCCGTCCCGCCTTGGCTACTCTGCCACCCCGCACCCCTTGGGCCCGGTGGAGGCTGGGCGGGGGTTGGTTGTGCCGCCGGGCCGAGGGCCTCCGGGGGCGGGTAATGCCATTGTCGAAAGTATTACAGGCAGACTGTTTAGGACCGCGCGGCTCTGTGCCGCGCTGTGCCGCTCTGCCCCAACCCGAGCGGGAAAAATCCGGCAGTAAGCGAGAGAGAGAGAGAGAGAGAGAGAGAGAGAGAGAGAGAGAGAGAGAGAGAGAGAGAGAGAGAGAGAGAGAGAGAGAGAGAGAGAGAGAGAGAGAGAGAGAGAGAGAGACGGATAGAGAGTAACTCCCCTTCGGCCTCCGCCCGGCGTCGTATTGATTGGTGTGTAATGAGTTGAGGGGTGAGAGAGAGAGAGAGAGAGAGAGAGAGAGAGAGAGAGAGAGAGAGAGAGAGAGAGAGAGAGAGAGAGAGAGAGAGAGAGAGAGAGAGAGAGAGAGAGAGAGAGAGAGAGAGAGAGAGAGAGAGACAGAGACAGAGACAGAGAGAGACGGGGGGGGGGGGGGGGGATGGGAAATCAAAGGAAGGGAGAGGTGGGGAGGGGAAGGTGTCGCGAGGCTGTTGATCGTGAGGGTGTATCGAGGAACGCGAGGAATGCCCGCACAACCCGACCCGAAGCACGTGCAGCCGCCGCCGCTGTTGCCGATCGTCCATCCTCCTCGCACCGCAGTGGGCGTGGCGCGGGGCCGAGTGAGACAGACAGATGATGCCGCTGCGGCCGTCCCCCTGGGGAGGGAGGGGGTGGGCAGCGGCCGCGGCGAGCTGCGAAGGAAGAAGGGCTGATGGACAGCCAAAGCCACAGCCGCAGCGCCAACGCCCCCGTCAGCCCTGGCCGAGGCCCGGCCCAGCTCCTGTCGGGGGGATGTTTGTCAACCCTGGCAGCCCGTGGCAGCCGCCGGCAGCCCTGCTGTCAACAACCCCTTTCCGTCCCTGCCCGTTTCGAGTTACAAAATTACCTCCCGGATCCCAGCCCAGGCCGGCCCACTAGCGCTATGTATGTATATATTTTTTGGCGGTGTGGCGCCAAGTCGCCGTGTCTGCCGCCCCCCGCCGCTGCCTGCCGCCTGTCATCCCTGTGTCTGTAATGCAGCACCGACTGCTAATCATAACGACATTTCATTATTTCATCAGTGTCTGGCTGGGGGTGGCGTGGCGGCGTGGCGCTGCCGACGTGCTGAATCACATGTCACAAGTCAGGCGTTGCCGGGCGGGCGGGGGTGCAGTGGCGAGGCGTTGTGGTGGAGGCTGCGGGTGTTGGGGTGGCGCTAGGGCTGGGGCTGGGCAGCCGCTAGGGCTCAAGTGGCAGCAGACGCGCTGCCGCTGCCGCCGCAGCCTCGCTGGTAATTACGGTGGCGACTGGGAACGCAAATGAAATTTTATGGCGGCGCGCCTTTTGCGTCTTCCATGCGACAAATATACTCCGCGGACGCTGCTTTTTTATTTTATTTTTGAAAAACCGTCGGGGCAATTTGCGTTCGTTTATCGAATTAAGCCTCGTCGTGCCTCGCCTGCTACGGCGGGCTGCGTCTGCTGCGTGCCCCGCAGCTCCGTGGGGGTTGGCCGACGCTGCCGACGCCACCGGACGCTGCCACTTTTGGCCCTGGCGTTTTGCTCTAATTTCCATGATTAGCTTTGCGTCGTCCGCCGCCCTTCTGTACCTGGCGTCGCTGCGGCGCCCGTAGGCTTAATTTAAATTATTGAGTCCATTTTTAAAATATTCCCCCCCGCCCAACTCGAGTTGTTTTCGAGGCCTTGATTGTGTGGAGCTACTGTTTGACCTGTGGTTTCTTTTCTGTCTGTCGCAGGGAGGATGGCCGTCGCGGAGTCGTCGAGTTGAGCCTCGGTCCGGCCTGACGCCATGGTGCGCTCTGGCTGCGCCTGTGCCTCTGGCTGTGCCGGCGGCCTGGCCTCGGCCATGGCGCACGCCCTGGCGGCCCTCCTGCTCGCGGGGCTGGTGGTGACTGCGGGGGCAGGGCCGCCCGCGCCCCTCACCGCCCCCGGCCAGGGCCCCGGCCAGGGCCCCGGTCAGCAGGGCCCCGGGGGCGGGCTGCACCACATCCTGGCCCAATTCCCCGACAACACCACCACCGCGCCCCGGCTCACGCACATGGTCCTGGACCGGGCCACGGGCAGGATCGTCGTGGGCGCGGTGAACCACCTGTACCAGTTGGACGCCAACCTCCGCACGCTGGCCGTCGTGGTGACGGGGCCCAAGGCCGACTCGCCGCTGTGCCACGCCTCGGGCTGCGAGTCCCCAGACATCCCCACCGCGCTCACGGACAACGTCAACAAGATCCTGGTGCTGGACCCGGAGTCGCGCTACCTCATCGTGTGCGGGTCGCTGTCGCAGGGCTCGTGCGAGAAGTACAGTGTCAACAACATCACGCACAAGCCCGAGTTCTTCGCGCGCGCTATAGCGGCCAACGACGAGCACTCTTCCACGTACGCCTTCATCGGGCCGGAGCGCTACAACAACTGGGGCGGCTCGTCCAACGTCCTCTACGTCGGCACCACGTTCACCAACAATGGCGAGTACCGCCATGACGTGCCCGCCATCTCGTCCCGCCGACTGCACAACCTGGACTTCGCCGAGCTGTCGTTCTCCAAGCAGAGCTCGCTGCAGATCGAGGTCAAGTACCGAGACCACTTCCTCGTCAACTACGTGTACGGCTTCAACGCGTCCGACTACGCCTACTTCGTGGTGGTGCAGAAGCAGTCGCACCTGCCCGAGCAGGAGGAGCTGGGCTACGTGACGCGCCTCGCCCGCACCTGCATCACGGACGCCAACTACGACAGCTACACCGAGGTGACGCTGCAATGCCAGGCGCGGTGGACGTCCATGGAGGACGGCCAGCCCAAGCTGGTCACCACCAACTACAACCTGATCCAGGACGCCAAGGTGGTGCCGGCCGGGCAGCACCTGGCCACCAACATGGGCATCGAGACTGGCGATCCCGTCATGATCGGCGTGTTCTCGCCCAGCCGGTCCATCACCGCCGAGCCGCAGACCCGCTCGGCCGTGTGCGTGTACAGCCTCAAGGACATCGAGGCCAAGTTCAACGAGAACATCCACATGTGCTTCAACGGCAGCCTCGGCTACCGCAACATGAACTACATCTCGGGACTCATCCTGGACGGCATGTGTCCTACGGCAGGGGTGAGTACCACACTTCTCAGGCAGCGCTCGTTCGGACCACGGCGCCATTCTGCCCCCAGGTCATTATTTACACTGCACAGCTCAGTCGATTTGTTTGTCAGTGCGTGGCCCCCGCCGGGGTCCGCCGGGGTCCGCCGGGGTCCGGGGGCCCACACTACGCTGCCGGGTTCGCCCCGCTGCGCTCCGCCGCCTGCTGCTGGGAACTGGTCTCATAAAGCACGTCCGAATGCCCTCGCACCCACAACCGCTATCGGCGACGCCGAGCGCCTGCGAGTGCTAGGGTAGGCCAGCCCGCACGACACGCGTGCGTGCACGAGTCGGGACTGCCTACCTGGGCGAAACTAGGCTTGCCACTGCCACAATGCCTCTGACGTGCGTAGGATGCCCGTGCTGCTTGCCTTGTGCTTGGCTCGGCTCGCACGCCGAAATTCGAGTACATAGCCACGGAAGCGCTCTCCGGGCGGCGTGACCGACCACGACCGCCGGCTTCAGTTAGCCGATTCCCTTGCCGCTGGCCGACGTCCACGTCGTCCGCGAAAGGACCGGAGAGGCGACTCGAGACCTCCCTGTCGCCGCGGGACGGGCAGCCAGCGGCAGTCTGCGTGCCGTCGGCCCTCCCTTCCCTTCCCCTCCCTTCCCTTCCCTTCCCCTCCCCTCCCCTCCCTCCTCGGACCTGCCGGACCTGCCCACTTTATAAGCAGCATATTTTATTCGGGATTGTTGCTTTGGAGATTTATGCCGCAGAATCGGCCGTGCCCGTTCCTGGCTGGGTGATGTCGAGTCGAGCCGAGCCGACACTGCCGCACAGGCTGCGCCTGTCTCCCTCTCTCTCCCTCTCTCTCTCTTTCTCTCCCTCACTCCTGCGCCTGCGTCGCGACCCTAGCCGCGTTAGAGTTGTGCCGGCAGACACGGCAGGAAGGTCCTCCCTTGTCTCGTACGTATAGCGAACCTGTCCCGGCCAGGACAAAGTTAGAGAGAATCGTCGTCCCCCTCCTCCTTCTCCTCCCCTCGGCTCGGCGGGCGCCCTCTCGTTTGTACTGCTTGTGCGCCGCGTGCCGTGTGCGTGCGCGGGCGCCTGTGGTGCGCACGTGAGTATGAAGGCCAAGTCCGCCCCGCCCCTCCTGGCACACCATTTTCGTCGAGTTAGCGCGTAAGAAGTGATTCTCTCCGGCTTTAAACTTGAAATCCGTAGGCAGGAACAAAACACTCACACACGAAGCGCACGGCTCGGCCGCCGCCTCGAAATGACCATAAATAACGATTCTTTGCGACGTTTTCATTTTTATTCGGCGACGAGCCGTGCATTAGCCGCGGCATTAGCCGGGCCGTGACTCCAGCCGGCCTACGCTAAGCCCGCGCCCCGCCGCACCCTGCCCCGTGTCGTCCGGTCCGGAACCAAGCTCTTGTTTATGTCCCACCTCGTCGATCTGGTTCTAATTTGTATGCGGGGAGGAAAAAATGGACAAGAATGCCGTGATCATTTTATACGAGCCTCGCGACACCTTGTTTGGCAAATTTGATGACCACGGCCGGGGGCCGGCCCTGGCCCTGGGCCTGGAAACGCGAGCCGGCCGTTTGTTAGTGACATGACACCCGGGCGGGCGGCGCGGGGCGCGGCCGGTGCAGGGCTGGCGTTCCCGAAAACCGAAACGAGAGACGCGGCGCAGTGCGGCCCGGCCCGGCCCGACACGGGCATTCTGGAAATGCGCCCACCGCGGCCAGTCAGCGAACCAGCAGGGGCGGAACCAGGGCAGCCATGCTCCTCCCCCTGTAAGAAGCTTTTCTGATTTTATGATTATTTTAAAAAAAAGAAAGGTTTAAACAAAATATTCGTGGAAACAATAGTGCTGCTGTGTGAATGTGTAAATCCTCTAGTATAGCAAGCCGAGTCGAGCCCAACTCCAACTCGTGGTCCAGCCCGGCAGCAGCCACGGCCCTCCCTTTCAACACCTCCCCGACCGAGGGCGGTGGGACGGCATGGCGTGGCATGCAGAAAAGAGAGAGAGAGGGAGAGAGAGGGAGGGAGAGAGGGAGGAGGAAAAAAATGTAATTGGTAAAACGAAATGCAAAACTGCATGCATAATCTAGTCGTATTTCCGCCCGCCTGCCCATCCGATGCCAGTGCCGTTGCCGCCGCTCCGCCCCGCTCCGCGCCCCGCCATTCCCGACCCATCAAAAATTTTATTCTCTTTTCGACTCGACGCCCTTTTGGTCCGCAGCTTCCGGGCCTAGGGGGTCCGAGCAGGAGGCTGTCAGCTGAGGAAGTGATGCAGACGGTGTCGCCTGGTGTCGCCGGCCGTGGCCAGTGCCAAGGCGGGGGGGGGGGGGGGGGGCGGACTGATGGCGATGGGCCACCGCAGCCGCAGTGTCTTATTCATCCGGTGGGATCCTATCCGCGATCGGCTCGGGAGGCGGTGACAGCCTCCCTCCCCTCCCCGCGGCGGGGTGTGGGGGCGCCAACGCGATGCGGCGGAACGCTCCGCCGATGACGGTGGCGCAGGCACGGCCTGTGGCTGCCCCTTGCTGCCCCTGGCTGCCCCTGGCTGCCCCTGGCTGCCCCTGGCTGCCCCTGGCTGCGCCTGGCTGCCCCTGGCTGCGCTGCGCCTGGCTGCGCCTGGCTGCCCCTGGCTGCGCCTGGCTGCCCCTGGCTGCCCCTGGCTGCCCCCCGGGGTCTCCGGTACCGGCACCGGGGGGAGGGGGCACCATCCGCATGGGAACATACACCTGCGATTTGGACCTGACAGTCCCGGGGGCCCGGGGGTGGGGTTTTAGTGCCGCTGCATGTAGTTCCGGGGGGACGGGACGGGGGAGTTGATTTAAGTCGTTGCAACCGTTTTGACAGTAATGGACCTGTTATGGAGAATCGAACTTTCCGGTTGGTCGTTGGGGGCGGGGGTGTCAGCTCTGATTTCCCCCGACCGTCCCCCGGCATTGTGTGTGTGTGTGTGTGTGTGTGTGTGTGTGTGTATTAACAGGTCTGCGTGGACTTTTTTGGTGGCAGATCTACCGCCCCCGTGTGCGTGCACGCGTGTGTGTGTGCGTGTGTGCGCGTGTGTGAGCGCGCCGGCCACTGCCAGACCCTTTGTGCCCGCGTCGTTGCCAGCGCCGTAATCCAATTGATGGCATGGTGTGGCTGCGGGCGGGCGGGCCGCTCAACCAAGATGCTAAACTTGGGCGTTAGGCCCCGGTCCGGTCAGGTCCGGTCGGCGCTGGCCGATGGGGCGTCCGCCATTCTGCTGCGCTTCCCCGGCGTTAGGCCCCGGCGCGGCTAGGGCTAGCAGCCACCTCCACTTTGGCATGATGGCGACCCCTCCCCTCCCCGCTCCGGGTGGAACCCCTTCCGCAGCACGGCGACGCCGCCGCCGCCGCCGGCAGCAGCAGCAGCAGCCGCCGCTTGATGTTGACATGAACTAGTACCCTCTTACTCCCCTGCCTCCCCCCCCCCCCCTCTCACCTCACGGGGGCGCTGCCTGAGGGGTGCTGCTGTTGCTGCTGCGTCGCGGCTCCAGCCTGTCGTTGTCGGCGTCCTCCCCGAGCCGTCGTGGCGGCCAATCCGCCGTCAACGACCCCCTCCCCCGCCCCACATCCCCGTTCAGTTTTACTACCCGCCGTCCGCCGTGCACCGTCCGGTCCGGCGGCGTCGCCCCCGCCGGCCGGAGCTCGACCCCTACAGTCGTCCCTTTTACCCCGGTGGAGCGGGGGGAGCGGAGGGGAGGGGAGGGGATGGGAGCGGGGGGCGGGGAGGGGAGGGGAGGTCGCTCACTTTCACTTGGGGCCGCTTGTGTCAGCGCTGGCCGCAGCCGCGCACCGCGAGCTCGCGTGTGTGTCATGTGTCACGGAGCAGGGCCCGGCGGGGCCGGGGGGGGGGGGGGGCTCGGGGGCCCACCTCCCCGCGAAAACATGCGAACCACTCGTTGTGTCGCTGGGACCGTGCGTGCCGCCGCGTGCCGCCGCGTGCCGCTGCGTGGCTGTCTGTTTGGCTGCGCCCGTGTGTGGGAAGGACGGGGGTAGAGGGGAGGCGACGGGAAGGGACGGCACAAACCGTTTTCCCCCAGTCTGGGTTTTTATCGAAAGCGGGGAGGGGCGCAAAGTTATACGAGGGCGCACTGCTACGCGGGCGGACTGCTGCGCCGCCCCCGCCCCCGCCGCCCCCGCTACTGTGCTGGTATTTTCATCCGACAGAGGAGGCTTCAACAACGTCGATGTTATCTCTGCGACGCGGAAAGCAAGTTTTATACTGTGTGTATGCAGATAGAAGTCTCTCTCTCTCTCTCTCTCTCTCTCTCTCTCTCTCTCTCTCTCTCTCTCTCTCTCTCTCTCTCTCTCTCACACACACACACATACACACATGTGCGCGGCTTTCGCGTGCAGCAAGTTGGAGCGAATTCAGTAAAAGTTGGCAGCCGTGTAGTCGGCCGTAGTGAAAACTCGGGTCCGGGCTAGGCCCGCATGGGGGCGCAGCGGGCGCAGCAGGCGCAGCGGCGCGGGCCAGCCTGCAAAGGCCTTTCTGATTTGCCCGGCCCCGCTGCCCTGCACACCGCCGGCCTTGCTGGTCCCCGTTCGACCACGGGGGAGAAAGAATAATGTTGCAGACTCGCTTGGATTTTGTCTGGGCTTTACACAATGTTTTGATGTCTTTTCGCAGAATTGTACACACGAACGCAGGTGGGATGTTCGCAGTGGTTGTGCCTGGGGAGAAGGGTTGGCGGTGCGGGGGCGTGGGGGCGTGCCGTTGTTGGACATGATCCAGAGGAGTCCGCTTATCCGGGCTATCCGCCAAAGTGCTAGCACACCTTGGTGTTTGCTCTGCACTTGGCGGTGGAGCCGTGGAGCCCCCAAACCTCCTCTCCCCATTTCTTTACGCCGCGCCGCCGCGACTTCCTCCCTTCTCCTTCCTTCATTTCGGATTCTTTTCGCAACATTGCCCCTTCGGTAATTGACCGGGTAGGGCCCCCTTTCACAGAGAGATTAATCAGGCTGTTAGTAAAAGTGCTGGCATCACAAAGCGGCGGGGTGGCTGGCGCTTCTCCCTCCGTGAGCCTCCAGGCCGGGGGCGGCCGGGGGCGGCTAGAGGCAGTCGCGGCCCCACCGCCCCCGCCACCCCGCTCACAATGGCGGCAGCCAGGGGGGGGCTGACAGTGGCACACCAACCTCCTCCTCCTCTCTCGCGACCATTGTTTTACAACCCACCGGCGTTTAAAAAAATATTTTCCCTTCACTACCTCCTTTCTTGGCCGCAAGCAGCCGCAAGGGCTTCCAGCCCGGAGGCTTGTCGGCGCCCTGCCATCCACGCGGCTTTTTCATCCCTTTTCATCCCCTCGGCCCTGTGCGGCGGCGCCGTGTCTCTGCGGGGGGTCCCGGCCGAGCACTAATTACCACCACCTGCATTCCCACCTGGGCTGCAAGGGTCCGCAGGGCGCAGGGCGCGAGGAACGGGGCTGAGAGCCTGCTGGCGTCTGCACGGCGGGATGGGATGGGGTGCATAACCTCAAAATGCTGATGAGCCCGAATGGATATCGATTCAAGGCAAGCGATTGCAGAGAGAGAGAGAGAGAGAGAGAGAGAGAGAGAGAGAGAGAGAGAGAGAGAGAGAGAGAGAGAGAGAGAGAGAGAGAGAGAGAGACGAAAGGTGCGGGCTCACGGGCTTCTTGGGGGAGGAACGGCGTCGGCGGTAACGAGGATGCTAACGATGACGACGACGGTTCAAACACAGCGGACGAGCAGCCCCCGCCCCGTCAGCCCCCCGTCAGCCCCCACAGTCTGCTCGCTGTGGGGGGGGATTCGAACCCGTGGCCCCCTCCCGGTCTGCACCACTTGCGGAGAGCGGCCGTGTGTTTTTCGCGGCGCGGGTCAAGCCGGCTATCCTTGCTGTAATTTGGGTGTGGGTGGTGTGGTGGTGAGTGCTGGGCCGGACCGTAGTCCCGGACCACCCCTTGCCGCGCCTCGCCTCGCCTCGCACGCGATTTGGTCCTTAGGCGCCGGACGCCACCATGTTTGTGCTTTTGTCTGCCGTTCGTTAACCCGGCGCGGCCGGCGGGGCCAGCAGCGGACCAAACCAGGCCGAGCCCGAGCGTCCCCACAGCCGACCTCGCACTGCCCGATTTCTCATAGCCGCTCGCACAAGGGTGCCCGCATCCTCGAACGTTGGACCGGACAAGTCCTCTGTGCGCATCTCCACACAAGAGGGGCCCTAGTGCGTGTTGCTGGTCTTCAAAGGAAGGGAGGAGAGAGAGGGAGAGGGACAAAGATAGAGAGAGAGAGAGAGAGAGAGAGAGAGAGAGAGAGAGAGAGAGAGAGAGCGAGAGAGAGAGAGAGAGAGAGAGAGAGAGAGAGAGAGAGAGAGGGGGGGGAGAAGAGGATGGATAGAGAAGAGAGGAACTCGGTCCTGTCCAGGCCAGGCCGGGCACCGGGCACGGTCCATTCGATTCCCCTTTGGCGTAAATCATCGCATTGTATGCATATCGCGCGTTTCTTCGTGGCGTTTGGGCCCTTTCCTCTCGCCCCCCTCCTCCCCTCCCCTCCCCCCTCGCCCCGTCCATTCTGTGGTGTCATTGCTCGGAATAGACTGTGCGTCCGCCCCGTCCACGCCAACTCCCGATGGTCGCAGGGGAGAAGACTTCTTGAAAGTTGCAGTGGAAGACTGGGAGTGTCTGGCGGTGCAGGCCAGGCCGGGCGGACACACGGGCACTGGCCCCGCCGGCTCCGGCAGGACGTTTCATATCTCCCGTCTGGAGGCAGTCATAAATCTGAAGGCGCGTCAGCGGTGGCGTTTGCCGGCCACCTGTGCCGCCGCCGCCCCCGCGCCACGCCCCTTCTTGGTGGCCACTCCCTTCTCTCGTCTGCAGCAGTGTGTGTGTGTGTGTGTGTGTGTGTGTTTGTGCGTGTGTGTGTGTGTGTGTGTGTGTGTGTGTGTTCCTGAAAGCGTATCGTATCGTAACGCACTTTGCTTTCGTCTGGAAACTGAAATAAAAAGGGGTGGAGACAAAAGAGGAAGCTAATAAAAAGCACACGTACCTCCTGCACATCATTAGCATCTCTCCCCCCCACCACTACCACCACACCCCACACCCCTTCCCCCTGCGGGCCGGGGACGAAGCTGCTCCGGCACTGGATGGCGACGCTCAACCTGGCGTATCTAAAATCCATTCCACGCCGTCTCCTGTGAACAAACAATGGCTGGGCTGGGCTGGGCTGGGCTCAGGGCCCTGGCGGCGGTCCTGGCGGTCCTGGCTGGGGACGGTGCCGGCTGCCTCTGCAGGCAGAGCAGGCAGAGCAGGCAGAGCAGGCAGAGCCGGTTGGTTCTGTTATAACCTTGCTTGTTTCTGCTCCGTGCGGTGCGGCATATACCCTGGAGAAAATCGGGCCCCGTTTTGTGGAGGTGTTTAACTTGGCTGTGGTGGACCCCGGCCTGCCAACGGGGTTTTTGCTCGGCTTGGACCTCGAAAGCCAAGAGCGGGCCCGTCGACAGCGGCACTACAGCCCTTGGCTCTCGGGTTCGATCCCAGGCGACAGCGGCCTTCGGAAGCCTTCCTCGCGGCCGGCGGCGGCGGTCGTGTGACTCAGCCCCGCTCTCCCTTCTTTTCCTTCCCATTTTATTCCGTATTCTCTCTGTTTCCGCCCCCTTTCCGCGCGGCACGCAAGGGGTTTTGGCTGGGGGAAAGGGGTGGGGGGAGGCGTATGCAGAGCGGGGGCGGAAGTGGCGCTAAAGCAAGAATGCGGGGGGCCGAGCGGGCCGGGGGCAGTCGGCGGGGGTGGCCGGGTGGCGTGCCGCGCCCTGCCGTCATTTTTATTGTAAGAAGTGTGATTTAAAAGGGGCGCGCTTGCGAAGGCGTTTAGTGAAATTGTTGATATGCGCAAAAGCTTTTTCCGACGCCCCCGGGGGCGTGCTGGCGTGCTGGCTGGCTCGCCTCTGGCTGCGCTGGCCTTTTGTCCCCCCCCCCCTCCTCCCTGGCGGACGCCGTTGTATTTTGACAGCTGGACCAGCAGCGGAGGATCGAACGCGACAGGACCGGCGTGGTGGCCACGGCAGGCGGGCGGGCAGCCGGCATTCCGATGTGCCGCGGCCCGCACCGCTGCCTACTGCTGCCTGCGCCTATGCGCTATGTAATCTCTTGGAACCGGTTGCGCTTTTGTACAGTACAGTCTCCTCCCCCCCCCCCCCTCTCTCTCTCTCTCTCTCTCTCTCTCTCTCTCTCTCTCTCTCTCTCTCTCTCTCTCTCTCTCTCTCTCTCTCTCTCTCTCTCTCTCTCTCTCTGGTGCTGCGCTGATGTGGCTCCGCGTCGACTCCCTGTCAGCTTCCCCAGCCCTCCCCCCCTTTCCCCCTACTAGCTTGTGTGTGTGTGTGTGTGTGTGTGTGTGTGTGTGTGTGTGTGTCAGGATCAATCATCCGGTGGCGGCAACAGAGCGCACAAGTGCCAAGATGGAAGCTAACCAAGTGACTGGTATAGTAAGCCGCGGCGGTTAGAAAGAGAGAGAGAGAGAGAGAGAGAGAGAGAGAGAGAGAGAGAGAGAGAGAGAGAGAGAGAGACAGAGACAGAGACAGAGAGAGATGGGCATTATGCAGCACGGAGATGGCCCTTCCACAAAGGGTTGAAGAGCAGTCCCGCTTGCATACACAACAATCTGGTCCGGCCCGTCCGGCTCGGCTCGGCTCGGTGACGCCGTGGGGCTTCTCCTAGAGTCCTGCACAGAGCCGTGGAGGTCCTCTTGCTGCCCTCCGCGACATGCTGTGTCTGCCCAGAGCCAGGCCAGAGCTAGCCTTTCTCCTGGGGCCGTGTTGGAGGAGTTCGGGCGGCACCGGGCCGGGCCGGGCTGGACTCGCCCCGGAAGTGTGATTGATAGATGGCGCTAGTTGCTTCGGGCCCTTCGGGGTGGTTTCCGGTCCGCCGCCTCCGGCCTCCGGCTTCCGGGCTCCGGGTCGGCCGCGAAACACACTGGGACCGGTCTGCACTGGCCGGCACCACACCGGGCTAGAGTTGGAGCCGCCCCCAGCCGCCCCCAGTGGCCGCCGCCACCACTCTGGGCTCGCGTGCATGGCCGGGGCCGCACCTGACAAGGCCAGTGAACCAGGCGGGGGCGGCGGGGGCGGCGGGGGCGGCGGGGGGCGGCAGGCCGTGGGGCGGACCCCAACCGGTGGCGGGTGTCATTAGGCTGAGCGTTCGAGGCGGCTTTGAGGTATTCATTTGTCACACACACACTGCCGCGCTCGCACGATTGTCACGCCGGCCTGCCGTCGGCCTGCCGGCCCCGCCCATGGTGCGCACGCGCGCGCGCACACACACACACGAATCGGTACGTGCAGTAGTATTTCATGAACTTCATCGCTCGGGTGTGTGCGCTGGGGTTCGGACGGGAGGGGAGGGGACCAGAGGAGACCAGAGGGGACCAGAGGGGACCAGAGGGGACCAGAGGGGACACTCCCGGCCCCCGGCCTGCCTGGCCGGCACTCGGCTAAATTGCGGCGCGCGTTGTGTGAGGTTACGTGTGTGAACGTGTGGGTGCGCGTGTGCGGCACGTGTGAGCGCGTATGTGGAACGCGTACGTGGAGCACGCATGTGGAGCACGTATGTTTGACGGCTGAGCTGGAGGATGAAATTGTGAATGAATGAATGAAAAAATGGGTAGATGATGGGTGCGGCTTGTTTGGCCCGGCAGTCGTGTCCGAATCGATGCGGTGTTTCGCTCCGTTGTTCGATCGGAAACAAAGAATAAAATAAAAATATGACGATAATGGTGATGATAATAAACGCGCTTGTTTCGATGAGTGACCGCCGTCACTCAGACTGCCCCGCCCCGGGCACAGCAGCGCAGGGCGGGCAGCAGCGCACCAGCGCAGCACGGCCGAATCGACGACGCGACAATCTCATTTGTCATCGCTGTGAAATATTTTCCACTTTCCCGCCGGGCGGCTGCATTTGTTTGTCTCGCACTAATAGGCCGGGAGTGGCGCGGGGCGGGGGGCTGGCAGGGGCGTGCACAACGCACGTAACGCAGGGAAAATCGCGGCCGGGCGGCCGGTATTCGAACCCGGGCTTTCATCGACGACTCTTTCCTGAAACGTGGTGTACCGGGGTTCTAATACTGCTGGGGCTAGAGGGCGTCGTTTTCTTATCAGCGATAATCGTTCCTAGCCCGCAGCCCCGTGCTCGAGTCCGCGCTGCGGGCCGGGCGGGCCGCGGGGCTGATCCCTCTTATATTATAAATCTGTACAGTTCCGCCGTCGCGAATTCCGGTCCGACTCGGGGGGCCATAACTCAGACAATATCAGCAGCGCTGCCCCGCCGCCGGCCACTGGCCGCCAGCCCTGTGTGCTTGTGCCCGCCCCCGCCCCCGCCTCGCCCCCGCCACAGGACCCTCTCTGCGTCTCATTATCTGTTAAGCGCTGCCACACTTTTGCTTTCCAGGCGTGATTAACAGCTTTATATCGCTGGATTTGTGGGTGGGTGGGCCAGAGGCCAGGGGGCGAGGCCAGGCCGCTGGCAGGCCAGCAGTCGTCGTGGGCGGAAGTGCAGCCGCCGCACTCACCCCTTTCGTGTCAGTGTCGCCAACATGACGAACGCGCCGCTGTGTGTGAGAGTGTGTTGGACGGGGGATTAGTTGGCCCGCGCCACGAAGGGGCCACAAATTTCAGAGATTGCGCGCATTGCCCGCACATGCACCGCGCAGCACGGCGCACAGCACCCATTCCGAGAATTGCGTTGGCCGACCACCAACCAAAGTATTATTAGCCGTTCAACAGGACAGGAAAATAATGAAATAAAAAGCGCGGGGGTGCGGGAGAAAAAAATGTCGCCGCCCCTCTGGGTTCTGCTTTAGCGGGAGCTGTTGAAAAATGTATCGGCGTCGTCTGCAATTTGAGGGGCGCGAGTCGTGTAGTGTACACTGCCTGTGGGTCCCGAGTGGACAGGGCGCGGCGCGGCGCGGCGGGCCGAGGGATGCACAATGCGGAAGGGAGGCGGCGGCGCTGTGGTGCAGCTCGCTGCAGTCAAAGGTAGGCCGCTATTCAATTCCAAAGTTTGAATGGAATGCGGACGAAGGGAGTGGTGCTGGGCACAGGGAGAGGGGGCTGGGCGCGGGGAGGGGGGAGGGGAGTTCGCACTTGGAGGAAGCCACCCCCCACCGAGATGGCGTGAAAGGGGCGTACGGAAATAACAGCCAATGAGACCCCCCGCGACGAGCCTGGCAGGGGGGCCTGGTCGGGGGGCCGTCGGGGCACTAGCGCCGAGTGCCTCCCCCCGAGACGACGGCGCCCCCAGTGACGGCCCCGGCAGACGGCCCCGGCAGACGGCCCCGCTCGCCCGCTCGGCTCGTTTCCGCGCGTTTCGTGTGAAGACTAGTTCGTAAAATCCCGCGTGAAACTCGGTTGGAAGCCGATTCGGGGAGAGGGGGATGGAGTGAGGCGGGGCGGCGGCAGTGCTGGGGGCGGGGCGGGGCGGGGCGGGGCGGGATGACAATCAAGGCGGCGGCCCTCGGCGTTATACGACCGGCCACAATTAAGGCCATCCGACCGAAAAAAACTTTTTTCGATAAATCGACAGAGGACTATGAGTTTAGTCATTGCCCAAAACTACACCACCGTGCGTCGTTTAGTTTAGGCGCTAGAGCGCTGCAAAGTTGCTAATTTCTCAATTATTTTCGATCTCCGTGCATACACGCCGCGAAAACTAGACGTCGCAGCAAGACGGGACTTTGCAGGGTGGTAGAAAATTGTCCATACTAGCGCATGACGGGTTTCAATCGGCCCTTGAAATTCCAGGAGGATCCCTGGAACGCCTTGAACAAGGCCTTGCGAAACACGCGTTTTTTGGTGTCAAGGAGTACCTTCTTTGGGATGAAATTTATGTCATGCGCTAGATTGAACCTTCCTCTACCACACCCCATCATCAGAAAAAATCTAGAAAATTTTGCACGGCTGGCGTGTATGCACGGAGAAGTCATGTTTTGCCAGTGAGTTCATCAGTAGAGAGAGACAGACGGTCGTGTTCTCTCCTTGTTGCACACCTCCCACACGACTTGAGTGGGTCTTCAGCCGCACCAGCTCACATCCCCGCTCGGCTGCCGGGGTCCGCGGGGGTCCTTTTGTCCCATCCCAGATCTCGGCGCGTGAATGACAGGGGTCGCTCATAATTTATGGCCTTCTTTCGACGTGCAAATTTAAATCCAAATATCGCATCTACATTGCACTCATCTTGTTCGCGTTAAAATGCCGTGCATAGAGGTCTAAGTACCAAGTCTGTGCGCCAATTAGGAGCTGAGGTACGAGAGATTATTTATTTTTGTGAATATTACCGTTTTATTAAATGACGAAGTGGGGTCTGACAAGATCGCCTCAAATCGGCGAAAAAAAGCGTCAATTACATCGTGTTTGGTACCATTTTAATCGCTAACTCGCAAGGATATTGAAATACAAATCCATATTTTTCCTACGTTCAAATCTCTGTTTCTAACTTTGACTC
Source organism: Odontothrips loti (assembly GCA_038380765.1). Classification (NCBI taxonomy): domain Eukaryota; kingdom Metazoa; phylum Arthropoda; class Insecta; order Thysanoptera; family Thripidae; genus Odontothrips; species Odontothrips loti. The sequence continues at coordinate 7,764,214 of CM076244.1, read as the reverse complement.
TGAAAGACTCGCACTGCCGCAGCGCACGTGCGCGACTAATGCGGTGCCTGCAGTGAGTGTAGGGGGCCCATAGACTTTACAATGGGGTCCACGACATGCTGTCCGATCCCTTTGCACTTCCAAAGTTCAAATTTTGACGCGACAGTTTTTTAAATTTGAAATTGATCCCAATGTTCTTAACACCTCACGGCACTGCAGTTGCGTTTTTGAGGCGTGTTCGTACGATAATTTTGAGCCGAGTTGACACGCCCAAAATAGGAAAAGGAGGCCCCGGATCTCGGAAGACTGCGGCAGCAGGACCCGGAGAAGCATCGGCGAGGACACCGGCGCGGCGGCGTTGCCACACTACATGCAGTAACTGGCATTCTCCCCCAAAAACGATGCAGCCCAGCCCGGACCCGCGCCGCCCTCCTGCTCCAAGTGGCGAGTCGGTCGGATGGCCTTAAGGCAGTTACACCATGCTAACCGTTCGCCGTGGCCAATTTTCTTTATCGGCGGAGTTTGGAGGAGCGGCAATCATCTGGGTCTCCCTCGCCTGCCGCTGCCGCCGCCGCTGCCGCCGCCGCTGCCTCGGTCGGTTTCCGCCCGCTCAGCAGAGGCCGAGCAGAAGAAGCGATAGCCGGGGGTGCAGGGTGCCGGGGGCGGAGCGGATCTGAGCTGCCCTGCTGCCCCGCTGCCCACACCTGGGGAGTAGCCCGGGTGCCCCAACCCTTCCCGACCCCACCCGACCCGACCCGGCGCCCCAAATGCGGAAACAATGCAGAGCGCCCCGCCCAGCCCCGCCCCGCCCGCACTTCGATTCAGATCAAAAACGTCAGTCCTCGCCTCGGCCGGCACCAAGCCGCTGGAAGCAACCCCGTGGAGCAGCTCGGGAGCAGCGAAAAGCCGTACACACGGGGAGGCCAACTTTCCAGGGCGAGACTAAAAAGTAAAAAAACACAAAAATAGCACACAAAATAAACGGAAGTTTGTCGGAAAAGTTTAGGCAGGACAGCTAATTGAAGGGACATGTTTGCCTTTTTAGCTTGATGACGGCACGCGCCATTTAGCGCGCTGCCACCGCCGAACTCCTCACAGAGATGGCTCCCGTCCGCTCCGCCCACTGGGACCTCAACTTGAAGCTCTGCTGGGGCGACTCTATAAAGCTGAGAGGTCGAACACGGGTGCGCCTGGTGTATCGAGCGGAGGTTTGCTATACATTTCGGATCCAGCGGGGGGCGGGCGGGGCCAGGCAGGGCTCGACGGCAACGCTGTCCCTTCTCGATGTTCACCGATTTAAATCATGCCTCATTCTTTTGATTTTAATTCATTTTTTCGTAACAAAATTTAGTTTTTCTGAAAACAAGATCGGTTTAATCCATTTTTTTTCTCTCTAACTTTGTTTTTCTTTAGCATTTTTCTGATTTTTGGAGAACTATGTGTCGGATATTTGACTTTGATATTTCTCAAACCGATTTTTTTCTCTCTGATTTTCTTTTGCTACTCTAAACCTATCTTTTCACCCGAAGTCCCCCTCGGACGGCAACAGAACAGCTAGCCGAGCGCGGCGCGCGGCGCGCGATCGATGGCCGATGGATTGACATAGGACACCGAGGCAGATAAGACGGTGCTGGCCAAGCGCCCCGCAAGTATTACTCGGCCGCGGTGTACAAACCGTTGCCAGTGCGCACCGTACCCGCCTCCCACAGCAGGCGCACCGAGCGGCCCAACCCAAGAGCCTTCCTTCTCCTTGTTCTGCCGCTTCCCACTCCGTCTCCCTCTCCCTCCCGTCCCGACCGAACCCCGCAGTCGTTCCCTCTCGCTCCGACACATTTCGCCGCGCGCGGCGCAGGGATAACTTGGCGCCGTAAAATATACATTACCGGCCGTAACTCTCCTCCTCCTCTTCTCCAGGAAGAGGCGTCGCGCTACCGCCCCGCCCGGCCCGGGCTGGAGCTGGAGTCCAGCAGCTCTCCAGCAGCGCGCTGCGGACATGTCCGTGTTCGATTGGCCGTTTGACCGCGCCCATTCTCCCGGCCAAAGAGTGTGTGTGTCTGTGCGCGCGCGCGCGCGCGTGTGTGTGTGTGTGTGTGTGAGTGCACTGAAAAAAGAGGTCGGTCATGGTAACTCGAAACTTGGTTCCAACAACCAAGTTGAATAGTTAATTTCCGACGAGCCCACTACTTGGTTGTCTGAACCAAGTTTCTTAGTTATCGTAAGTGGGTAGTGAGAACCAAGTTTTGGTTGTTCTGATAACCAGCAACACTTGATTCTCATAAACAAGTGCCCAGGTTACCAGAACGAAAAAAAATGGTTGTGAGATTCGTGCACTAAATTTTAAAAATAGTTTTGAGGTCTGGAAGACCTCAGGCATTTTCTATGGAGCACCCGTGAGTGCCCCTGAAGCTGCTAACGCACGCTTCGTTTCTTGGCGGCTTTGGGATTCGAACCCACGCCATCCCGTCACATCTCGACAGACTGCGACGGTAGCCGTTAGGCTAGCCAGACCAACACAAGGTTCGTCTTCGAGGAGGCCCCCTTGTATACCTGGCTCCGGAACTCATTGTCCTCGGCCCGCGTGGACCCGCCTACAAAGCGCGGGAGAGGGACGGGGCGGCACGGAGGGGAGAGGAGCGGGCAGGCGGCAGCCAGCCACCACCACCCTGGCATGAGCCAGGCAGCGGTAGGGGAGGGGGTGGGCTGGGCGGTGGAGTCAGGGAGCTGGTCACTGCGACTGCTGTGATGTGTGCAGCGACCAGCATGTGTCAACCCACAAAGCTGGCTCTGCGAACCAAGTCGAAAACGTCCCCATAACTGTGCGCTTCATAGCGCTGACCAACACTAGTTTGAATGAGCCAAGTGCGATGGTCAATGTAACAATCCACCCGTAACCCACTTCTGCGTGGGTTGTGGGAACCAACCCTTTTTTTCAGTGTGTGTGTGTGTTCAACCGCGCGCGCCCAAGACTTTTTGCTCCTCCAAATTTCTCATGGGTGGCGCAGAGGCACGGGCTGCTGCACGCGGCCAGGTGTTGCGGGCCGTGCGCGCATTAGCCTAACCTACCCCCAACGAAACCGCGTGACGCAGTTTATGGTTGACCCTTGGCTCGGGGCCTGGCCTGGCACGCGGTGCGGCACGGCACGGCACGGCACGGCACGGCGCGGCACGGCCATACCCTGCTGCCTTTTCGCTCAGGGAAATTGAAAAAGTTGGCGTGGCCCCCGTGTGCTGCTGCGGGGGCGACCGGCCTGCAGCCGCCACGGCGCGCCGCCGCCGAGTGGAAGCTTATTGATGCTGTTAGTTGTTGTAAAGTGCGCGCGGCCGCGTCCGAGTCGTCTCCCGCCCGGAGTGTTTGCGGAGGCGGCCCGGCGGCCCCTCCGCCGCCCCGCACCGCTCCGCACCGCCGCCATCGGAAGCGCGGGATTATTAATACGCGGCGCTGAAACTGATACGGCGCTGCCGGCTCCGCGAAACAACAAGCCATTTGAGTGGGGGCGGGCAGGGCCACGGCGGGGGCCGCCGAGTGGTTGTGTACACATCGCGCACCTTTTAAATCATGCATCGGCCGATAAGAGCCGGCCCGGACCATGCGCCGCGCACAGCCAGGTACGGGACGGATGCAGTGCGCGGCGCCTGTGAGTGCCAGGGTAGGCCAGCCCGCACGACATGCGTGCATGCAGAAGTGGTCGGCTGCCTACCCACCAGGCGCCACTCGTGCACAGCGCTAGCAGAAGTGTGAGGTTCGCCGGCAGGGTAGGGCAGCTCCACCAGCCCAGCCCAGCCCCGGCCCGGGTGGGGGCTGCTCGACCTGCCTCTGGGCTCGCCCCCAGCGCCCCCGAGCGGTGCACAGCCCACGGTCCGACGCGCCCGTGCGGGGCGCTGCGGGGCGCTGCGGGGCGCTGCGGGGCGCTGCGGGGCGCTGCGGGGCGGCGGTGCAGCGGCGCGGAGGGTCGAGCGGCAGCGCGGCGATGAAAAGCAAGTCGCGAAACAAAACTCCCCCCGCGGGTGTTGCGCGCCGTGCGTGCGCCATAGTAAAAGGCATGCGGGACATGCCGGACCCACCCCGCTTGACCGACTCGCTGCACGCCGGCCAGCCGAACCCTCATTTCCGAGTCTCTCTCTCTCCCTCTCCTGTTCAGATTAATAATTGTGTGCTCCGTTGACGAAGAGAAAAAAACGCGGAGCTGCGCGCACCTTGCGGCCAGGGAGGGTCGGCCCGGCTCCTCCCGGCCACTATTGTTTCAGAAAATACTGGTCGTTCCGGAGGGTGGGTGGGTGGTGGTGGGTGCCCCGGCCGGGCGACCTTTGAGTTCCTGCCCGGCCCGGCCCGGCCCGGCCCGGCCCGGCCAGCGGTGGCCAGCGGCGGCCCCACCCCAAGTTTAATCTTTTCAACTGAAGGGTTAGGGTGCGGGCCGCTGTGGTTCGCTGCGGTGCTCTGCGGTGCTGCGGCTACTGCTATCGTACTTACCTGGTCCCCAGCGGACCCTCCTGTCCCGCCCGTACCGCAGCAAAGGCATCACCGATCCAAATCTGGACGACGAGGTTTTCATAGAGGGAGACGGGAGAGAAGTAGCCGAATCACAACCCGGGTCGTGTATATCGCCAGGAGCCCGGTGGCCCTCGCTCCCGGCTTGCGTCTCTCTCTCTCTGTCTCTCTGTCTGTCTGTCTGTCTCTCTCTGTCTCTCTCTCGCTCTTCCTCCCCCAGATTTCCGCTTCCCGCTGTCGGGAGGGTATGTACACCGCTGAGGGGCGCAGAGGGGTTAAGTGCGTTGGGTAGCGGTGCACTTATGTCGGGACGGGGGAGGAGGGTGGGAGTTAATGTGTGTACTACATGTGTGTGTGTGTGTGTGTGTGTGTGTGTGTGTGTGTGTGTGCGCGCGCGCGCGCGCGCTGTGCTTATAACCAATGGCGTGTGGGGTCCGGTTTTGCAGAGTTGTGCAGCGCGCGCGTTTGTTGGCGCGGGCAAAGTTACTCTCTGCTGCTGTTTCTACTGCCGCCGCTGCACCAGCTCCCTAAAGAATAATATGAATTGTAATTGGTGATGAGCTGTCTGTTCCTGCGGCGTCGGTGGGGGCAAAATGAAAAAGAATAAAGCGGAAAGGGTAAAAAGGGAGAAAAAAGTTAATTGATTTCGTTTTCGCGGTGGAGTTTGCGAAAGAGAAGGCAACGGCGAGTGGGAGGCGGGAGGGGGCGAATGGACGTGTGAGACTTTAATATGCTCGTGTGCCGAGTCGGACCTCCCCCCCTCCCCCCCCCCATCTTCTCCCACCCTCCGGCCAACCTGCCGCGCAGGGCAATTTTTCGTTGACCATAGTTATTTGCCCATTTTACGGCCGGGCCGAACGTGCGTTGTTGTACGTGCTTGTGTGTGTGTGAGTGAGAGAGAGAGAGAGAGAGAGAGAGAGAGAGAGAGAGAGAGAGAGAGAGAGAGAGAGAGAGGGTGGGTGAGTCAGTCACTGAGTGAGCGAGTGTATTAATGTTTGTCTTGTTTGTTGCAGGTAAGTACTTGAGAGCAGTGACGTGTTCCCCGAGTACCAGTAAGTGACGACCCTAACGCCGAAAATAAATGGCTTACCTGTGAGCGGGCAGCAGTCCCCTTGTGGGGCCCGGTGGAGCCCGGTGGTCCGGGTGGGGCCGGGCAGTAAAGGTTAAAGCTGACCGCCCATGGCAGCATGGCAGCCCAGTGTGGCTGGCCGTTGCCCTTCTCCCTGTGATATCCGCGGGCGGCCCCGGCCCCGGGGTCGGCTCGGGTCGGGCCGCGCACCACCGCCGAGGTGTTTTGCCGCTTATCTGCGAGGTGTATCGAGGACATCGGCGGTGGTTGCCTTGCGGCCTGCGGGCCCAAAGCCCTGCGGGCCCAAAGCCCTGCGGGCCCAAAGCCCTGCGGGCCCAAAGCCCTGCGGGCCCTGCGGCCTGCGGCTCACAAGGGCGGGGACGGGGAGGGCAGAGGTCGCTGCACAGTGTTGGTGGTCACTGGGACGGCGCGGCGCGGCGCGGCCAGCGGGGGTGGTGTGGAGACGGCAGAGCGGCCGCCGACCCAGTCTTTGCATGTTCAGCTCAATTAGGCAGAGTGGTCAACCAGAGGGGCGTGGCGGGAAGAGGGAGGGGAGGGGCGCGGGGGTCTTGCTGACTTACTGTGTCCCAGCCCCTCTACCCCCCCCCCCCCCCACAGCCCCGCTTTCCATCAAAACAAAAACCTTTTGATGCCGGGCGTAGGGCCCGGCCTCAAACAGGGACAAGGGGCGCTGCGGCCCGGGCAGGGCCTCGCTCTTTTTTTCTCCGTCGCACTCCCACATCGTTATCCCGCAGAGCCCCTCTACCCTCTCACTCCGCCTGGTGTATTTGCACAAAGCCGAGCCCGGTCCTAATGTGTATCTGCCCCTCGCTGACGACAGCGCCGCGCAGGCAGCGTTCGTCGGCAGGGGAGGGGATGAGGTGCCGTTGGTGTACCGCTACGGAAGACCGTATTTTTCGGTGCCGTCTCTGCGGGGCCCTCGCCGCACTATCCCTTATCGCAGCCCGGAGTGTGCACACACAGATATCACTCGGTTCCGCCCCTCGGCCCCGCCCCTCGGCCCCGCCCCTCCCGCCGTCTGTCCTGCCGACCGCAGGGCTCGGCGGGGGCCGGCGGCTCGAGGGGCCCCACGGGCCCGGCTTCAGCACAGATGTCGCGGCGAGGAGAAGCAACTTTGTACTACCCGAGGCGGGGCCGGGCCGGGATGTGCCGTGATGACCGTGGCTCTGTGGCGGCAGCGGCGGCAGCGGCGGCGGTGCGTGGGGACGAGCTGCCGCCCCGCCGGAGCCCGGCTGCTGCACGGCCGGGGCCGCGCCGCGCCGTGTCGTTTCCTTGTTATTTCCTGGGGCTGCTGACGGCGGCTGCCGGCCGGCGGAATGTGGCAAGAAGGGGTTGGCTGTGCGGCCGCATGACAAACTGCTAAAGAACACGCGCTGACAGATGCGGGGGCGGCCGGGACGGGCCGGGACAGGACGCGCGCTTCGTACCTGTCAGCGCCAAGTGAGGTTTGGCCCTGCTATTCCCCGTTCGGGGACAAGCCGAGTCTCTCTCCCTCTCTCTCTCTGCCTCCAAGGGGCTGCTGCGGTCGCGGGTGTCGGCGACGCTATCCATCATGGCGCCGGGGCCTGGCTGCCGGGCTGCATGGCTACGTGTGATGTGGCCTGTAGGCTCTCTGGGACCCCGGGGCTGTGTCGGTCCGGCCCTCGTGCTCCTGGCCTGCTAGGGGACGGCCGCCAACTCCTTCGCAGACCCCGCCCCCGCCCCCGGGGGGCCCGCTGGTGCCCGCTGGTGCCCGCTGGCCCCCGCAGCCTGCCTGTCGCTTACGACGCGCTGGCCCGGATTTTAGCATAAACCACACGAGGCTCCCCCGCCGGCAGCGCCCTTTTTGAAGATTTCGGAGACGGCGGTGGGCCGATGGGAATAATCCTTCGTTAACCAGAGCCCCCCCCCCCCCCCCCCCCCCCGGGCAGGCGGGCCCGTCTTGGAGCGGCGCGTGAGTGTGACTCGAGCGGTGACCGGTGTGGCCTGCGGCGGAGAGCCCTCCAAGGGCCGAGGGCGGAGGGCCTTGCGGGGGGCCCAGGCTGGTGGCGGCGCGATGAGGCTGGCGGCCGCTGGCAGCCCAGCGCCTGGGCCGTCAGCCACACTCACAAACCGACAAGGGCTTAGGCCCAAAGCCTAAGCCGACGCGGGGCACAGAGCCTACGGGGCGGCGCCGTGCCCATGGTGGTGGTGGTGGTGGTGGTGGTGGTGGTGGTGGTGGTGGTGGTGGTGGTGGTGGTGGTGGTGGTGCCCCCTGCGCCTCCCCCGCCTCAGCCAAGGCTGTCCTATCGCACGGCGCATCTCCTCTCCGCCGTGCGATCGAACGTTCGAAACGCCGCCATGACAGCAGGCCGTGTGTAGTGTGGAGGCTTATGCAGGAAACGCCAGGCAACGCCAGGCAACGCCAGGCAACGCCAGGCAACGCCAGGCAACGCCAGGCAACGCCAGGCAACGCCAGGCAACGCCAGGCAACGCCGCCGAGGCTGTAAGCGATCCCCTCCCTTATCAGAGGGCGCACCCCCCGGGCTATCGGGCGGGGGGCTGCCAAAGGGGTTGGCGGGGCACATCAAAGCCGCCTGCTGCCGCCCGCCTCCGCCGGGTAGGGGAGGGCGGCTGGCGCCCGGTCCACCTGACGTGGATGAGATTAAGCGGGTCCGCCATCTGCAGTGCCCGGCCGGCCGGCGCCTAGCAGGAGCAGCGACAGGCTCAGCGCTCACCGCCCTGTGGACACGTGCGCAGTGGCGGTGCGCACAAGGCGGTGCCCAGGTCCGACCGGTGCTTCAATGCCGGTGTGTATGTGTTTGTGTGCGTGTGCGCGCTTGTGTCTTCTTAGTCCGTGCCTTTTAATTTATCCCTCCGCGCGCCGTGGTGGGCCCGTGCCGCGTGTCTCCATGGCAACAGATGAAAGCTATTCGGACGGTGGTCAAGAGAACCATTTCTCTCGGCCAGGGAGGACCACACATGATAAAAAGAAAAAAGAAATCCTAAAGAACGTGCACACCCGACTGAAAAGCAAAACAGCCCGAACGGCTCCCGAAAGTACAGATTACAGAGACGCGGCTGTGTTTTGGCTCGTTTTGTTGGCGTTCGTGTCGTGTGCGCCCCTCCGGCCCCTGCGGCTGCTGCGGCCGGAGGGCTGCCAGGGCTTGGCTGAGGCCCCCTCCCAGCGTCCTCGCCGTGCTTATCTGTGCAGCTTGGTGAGCTCTCTGGCGGAACTCCCCCCCCCTTCCTCCCCCCTCTCTCACCTCACGAGGTATAAATTGTGCCCGATCTCAACCCTAATGGGCAAGCGAGGATATTAATTAACAGGCCGAGGACAGAGCCGCGTCCGAGGCGGCGTGCGGGGCCGGCCGATGGGGACCGTGGGGACCGTGGGGACGCCTCGCCTCTCCGCGGTGGCTTCTTTCGGACGCGGAGGCTTTGAGGTCGTCGGCAAGAGGGGGTCGGGCCGAGGGGCCGGAGGGGCCCGTGGGTACGGAGCTCCGACCTATCGGGCCGCCTCATCGGCAGGGGGGCCGCGCCAGGACTCGCCGCCGGGACTCGCCAGGGGCACAAGATGGTGGCGGCCAAAGGGATTGGAAAACAAGCCCGTGTGCAGTAAGCACGCCGCGGACACGCCGCGCCACGCCGGGCTGTCGCACGGGAGCCGATCTGATAGGGCAGGGCGGGCTGTGCCTCGGCTGGGCTGGACTCGGCTCGGCTCGGCTGCGGCGTGCGGCACGGAGCGCCGTGCGCCGTAGGCAAGCCCGCAGAGCGCCGGTGGCGAGCGGGGCTGCGTACCGGGCGGCGCGGCGGCGGCCCGCAAGAGGATTCCTGGCCGATGAGATGACCGGGGTCGGGCGGCCGTTGACCGGCACGGGAGCGGCGGTGTCGTCCACGTCCAGGCCTTTTCCTACAAGGGTTTGCCATTAGCTACTCTACCACGCCGCCGCGCCCACTCGGCTGGCAGGCGGCACGGCGCGGCGCGGCGCGGCGGTGCACTGCAATGCAATCGGGTGACACACACACACACACACGCACGCACGCGCACACACACGGCCGCGCTGCCTGATTTGCATGCGCTGACTGATTTCGGGCCGGCGCGCTGCTGTGGCGGCAGATAGCCGCAGCAACAACAGCAGCAGCGACAGGAGTGGGGCCCGTGCGGGAGCGGCGTGGGGCCGCGGGGGCCGCGGGGGTCGCAGGGGCCGCGGGGGCCGCAGGTGCCGGCGGCACGTGTTCGCCGCCCGTCCGGGGGCCTATCCCGGCCCATCCCGGGCCTCCCCTCGAAAGGGGAATGGAATAAGGGATGGGCGGGCGGAGAACAAGGCGTGCGCGGCAATGTGCGCCTTTCCGCGCGCCCGGAATGTGCGCCGCCTGATGCAGTGTTCACCCGCTGCTCATGAAATATGAAGTGAACAGGGCGGGTGGGGGTGGGCCGGGGGTGGGCCGGGGGTGGGCCGGGGGTGGGCCGGGGGTGGGGTCGCCTCGTCAGCCCCTGCCCGAGTGTTGTGGGCGCACCGGTGCGGTGCGGCGGTACCCGCTGAGCTGATTATGCCTTGTTATGCCGGCCCACGCCTCGGCAGGAGGCAGGAGCAGGGGACAGGGCGGGACAGGACGAGACGAGGACGCTGTACGTGCGCGCTGGACCACACCATTTGGAATGCTAGTCCGGACTGTACAGAGGCTCCACCTGCTCCGCCGGCCGCGGTCCCGGCTGCCCCGACCAGAGAAGACTGACCCGAGGCCGCAGTAGGGATCGTCCTTAAAATACGTTCATCATAAAATGGCCGGGGCAAGTCCTAGTACTTTTAGTACGAGTACTCGCGCCGGCGTCTCATTTCGGTGAGCGTCACCGGGGGACGTCTGGGGACGAGGGCCGCGGACTGGCAGGGCGCCGGCAGGACCGCCGCCAGGGCCGCCGCCATGTACGGCTGTACGCTGAGCCCCACGACGGCCGCCTCACGTCTCAACTCCCTAACGAGTGGCGTGTAACGCACCGCCGGCACCGCCAGCACCGCCGCTACAACAGCGGCGGCAGCGAGCAGCGCCATGACTCACTTTCTTATGCCGGTAATAGAAATCTTACTTGTCAAGCAGCCGGCCGGGCCCCGGTCCCCAGCCCCGGCCCCGGGCCGCAGGCCGCAGCCACGAGTCCGCGTGGCCCCGGCCGCTCCGCCGTCCTCCGCCGTGCTCCGCCGTCCTCCGCCGTGCTCCGCCGTCCTCCGCCGTGCTCCGCCGTGCTCCGCTGTGCTCCGCTGTGCTCCGCCGTGCTCCGCCGTGCTCCGCCGTGCTCCTCTGGGCCGCATCCAAGAAGGCAAAGCTCGCTGCCGCCGCTGCGCACTTAATGAATGAGGGAAGATGGCGGTCGTGTTGTCGTCTCGCCGCCGGTTTTTGCCTTGTTAGTTGGCCTGGCCCCTCTGCAGCCTGCAGCGCCTATTGCAGCTCCCTGCAGCGCCGCGGCCGCAAGTCGTCGAGGTCCCCCGGGTTCCCGCCGCCCCGTCATGTTCGCCGTCTCGAGGGCCGCCCGCCGCCCCGCGTCACGCTCCGCACAAAAAAGAAATTCGGCAGTGCGCGCGTCGCAGCCGCCGCCACGACGTCTCCGGAATCAGTTGAACGAGATCGAGGAGTGGTGGTGGTTGTTGTTGTTGTTGCTTTGGAATGCATGGCGGTGTTCCTTTTGCCATTCCATTTTGAATGCCATTTCTTCTTCCCTGCCGCCCCTTCCTTCGGGCTGTGTGCGGGCGGCGCATGTGTGTGTGTGTGTGTGTGTGTGCGCGCGAGCGCGCGTGTGTGTGTATGTGCGCGCGCTACGGCCCGTCCCGTCCCCAGCTGCCTCCAATCGATTCCACGGCCCGATTTCCTCGTCTCGTCTGGCCTGGGCTGGCTGTGCTGGTTCCCGGCACATCCCCGGCACAGCCCCAGCACAGCCCCGGGACAGCCAACAGCCCGGCTCGTGTGGCGACGAGGTGTTGTGCTCGCCCCGGAATGTTTGACATGAGCAAAAGGCTGTCGAATGTGTGTATATAGTAGCCTGAGGGGCTCGCAGGCGATCGCAGCGAACTGTGTGCAAGTTGCAGAATTTTTACTTTGGGGGCTGGTGCTCGTGGCGCTTCCGCTGGTAGTGCTGCTGCAGCTGCAGCTGTGGGCTCAGCTTTCCCGGGACACGACGCGCGCGCCGGCCAGTCCTCCTCGGCTAAATTAATTCGCATCTCGTTGGTGGCGCGGCGTGGCCTGCAGTGGAGAGTTGTTGTAGTCGTTCCTCCAGTTTCCAGGCGGCGTCCGCGACGGAAATCTCTTGTTTGCTCCTTGTGGGCCGTGGCCGGACCCGCGGGGGCCAGCGGGGGCCGGCGGGCGCTGTGTTTCGCCGTCCACCCACTGTAGTGCCCTATGATGAATGGCGTGCGCTTGGAGCCCGAGCCCGAGCCGGCCCGGGACGCACGATGCTACTCTCTCTCTCTCTCTCTCTCTCTCTCTCTCTCTCTCTCTCTCTCTCTCTCTCTCTCTCTCTCTCTCTCTCTCTCTCTATCTCTCTCTCTCTCTCTCTCTCTCTCTCTCTCTCTCTCTCTCTCTCTCTTCTCTCTCTCTCTCTCTCTCTCTCTCTCTCTCTCTCTCTCTCTCTCTCTCTCTCTCTCTTTCTCTCTCTCTCTCTTTCTCTCTCTTTCTCTTACTCTCTCGCAGTCCTCGTCGCCGAGGTGCGTACAGGCATGAGGAGAAGAGAGGACAGAGGCCGACAGAATGTGCGTCGAATCCCTAGGGCGCGCTTTAAACTTTCCCCGAAAATAAAGTTTCGGCAAATGTCCGATACGTACCCGACCAGCTGCCCAGCCCATGCCGCCCCGTCCCGCCGCTGGCATACCGGGACGAGCCCGGCCGGCACTAAAACCCTAGCTAATTTGTGCCGCGCGGTCCGGTCCGGTATCGGCTATCGCGGGCTCTCGGGGGCTCTGGGCGAGGTGTGGCGCACACCGTGCACCGTGCACGACCGGACGCCTCACCAATCGGGCGAGTCGGCGCCGATAATCCGACGCCAGGCAACGCGCGGCAAACGAGAGCGAGGCGCCCCGTAAACGGACTGCAGCGGCAAGAGGGAGTCGAGTCAAGTGAGGATCACTTTTCCCTTCCCCCGGCTAACAATCATAATTGGCCCCGTTATTTATGGAAGCTTATAAATCATGCGAACGCGCGCCACAGGACGGCGGGACGGCGAGGCGTGTGGTTTCCTCTCGCGGCCGGGTCCTCTCCTCTCCGCTGCTGCTCATCCTTTGGCTCTACTCTTTTTCTTCTCTTGTCGTGTCGTCCGAACGCTAACTCAGCCCTTCCCTGGCCGCCCCGCCGCTCCGCGTATTCGGATCTGAGGCACACTGGGCTCCGCTCGGGACGCTTAGGCTGGGGGCGCTGCCATGCGCTGCCCCACCGGGCCCCCGGGACCCCGGCCTGTCGCGGTGCAAACGTCTGCTGGTCACGACCCCGGGGCCCTGCCTGGGCCTGCCGGGGCCCTCGGGGCGGCGCACGGCGTAAGTGGTTGGGATTTAGCCCCTCCCCGCACCCCTGCTTAAAAACGCCAAAGGAGGGGAGGGGGTGGAGGGCTGCCCTCACGGTAGGTAGGTGACCTACTTGGCCGGAGTGCCGGAAATGTAATGTAATTCTCATCTGGCAGCGGGACGGCTTGGCGGCGCCGTGTGGAGGGCGGTGGCAGCGGTGGCGGCGGGCCCCGCCGCTGGCCCCCATGTTATCATCATTATCATCACTGTGCTGCTGCCTTTTCATTCATTGCCTGTCGCTGTGGGGGCCGCCGGGGCTGCCGGGGCCGCTGGGGCCTCGCGAAGAAATGTTGTCAGTGGGGTGGGTATCTGCTTACGGACAACACGCGGGGCTGAAATGGATCCCGATCCCCGCCGAGCCGGGCCCCGTGTGAGAGGCGAGGGCCCTCGGCGATTAACGTTGGACAATGCGGTGCAATAAGCGAGTGTTTGGTATCGGTACATGTACAGCACCGGGGTGGGGCCGGGGACAGGGCTGCTCCTGGCGGGGCCTCAGCCGGGGCCCGTATGGCAGGTGGGTGGGTGTGGCCGCATGTACACGGCTGCATTATTGCCCCGACGTTCTGTATTAGTCCGTAGCGGTGTTGCGTGGACCGTTTTGAGAGGATGCTGCCGCTGCTGCTGCCGCTGCTGCTGCCGCTGCTGCTGCCGCTGCCGCTGCTGCTGCCGCTGCTGCTGCCGCTGCCGCTGCTGCCGCCGCTGCAGCCGTGGGCGTCGCTTTTCGTTGCCTACCCCGGCTTTCTTTGCCCTCCCCGAGGCGGCGGCGGGGCGGCGGCTCTTTCGAACAATACCGATGCGTCGCCTCCTCCGCGTTTGATTTTATCAAATCGGTTATTCTGCTGCGACACTCTCAGCGTCCCACGACGCCACGGGCGAGCGGCGGTGTTTGCCGTGAATGCGCGCTCAACAGGTCGCCTGTTCAACTGTTTCACCCGCGAGCCCGAGGCCGAGGCCGGGCCGGGGCCGGGGGCCGGGGCTCCGGGCAGTGCCTCTGCGTGGCATGCGCGGCCTATGGCCTCCGGCCCCAGACCTGTTCCGGCCTCTGCATCGGTTTTCGACTCGGCGCGGTTTGGTTTATTTCCGTCCCGCCCGCGCGTATAATGAGATGCACTTCGATGGACTTTCCTGTGGGAGTCGTCGGCAGTGTGTTTCCCGTTTCTGGAATAAATTAAATGCATTAAATTTTATCTTTTTTCGTGAGGAGCAAGGACAAGAATTGATGACTTGATAATGGCCGGTGGGCGGTGCACGCACGGAGCAGCAGCAGCACGCAGTGCAGCCGGTCGCATCCTCCGTAGCAGTTGCAGTTTGGCGCCGAGGGCAGACCACCATTCGCAGTCGGAACGGGAAGCCGCCTCGCCGTGCCTCCGCTTTTATGGTACTCGTAAAGTGTAATTATTATCTATCTGCCGGCTGGCGGGACTGGGTGGGACTGCGCCGACTGCGGGTCCGAGCCGAGGGCACTTCGACTGTTAGCAAATGAGCTCGGTGTGTAGGCACAGCCCAGCACGGCCGAGCCCTTCGGGGAGGTGAGGCCGAGTTACGAAGCAAGAACCGGACCGGTCCAAGGAGAGTGGGATGTGAGGGGTGCGGGCGCGGTGCAGCCCAGCGCAGCCCAGCGCAGCGTAGCGCAGCGTAGCGCAGCAGGGGGCTGATTGCGGACTGGCGAGCGCCCGGCGAGGTAGGCAGCCCGCCTACGCTGCTGCCGAGCGGGCTTGCCTATCCGCTGGCTGTACGGGGCGCTGAGGCCCCGGCGGGGTAGGCAGCCCACCTACGCTGCTGCCGAGCGGGCTTGCCTATCCGCTGGCTGTACGGGGCGCTGAGGCCCCGGCGGGGTAGGCAAGGCAGCCCTTCACTGGCGGCAGACAGGGCACGCGACATCCGCGTAGTAAAACACCCGACCCGAAAACTCAACTCGAAAGAAGCTGCCCGAGGGAGAAGAGGGTGTAAAAAAGAGGGAGGGGGGGGGGGAGCGGTGGTAGAAAAGTTGAGAAAGTTTGTCGTCGTGGTGTCCCCTCGGATCCCCGTTCTTATTTCAGTCGCCGAGGCCGGATTTGCGTTGGTGGAGTTTTGCGGGACGCGCGGCCAGTGTTTGAACCGCTGTGACACCGCACCGGTGATATCGCGTGACGGCATACGCGGCGTTTGGGAGGGCGCCAAAAGCGGGCGTGGTCATCAACGCCGCCGGGTGCCGTAGCGGGGCGGGCCGGGCCGGGCCGGGCCGGGCGCCGTCCCCAGGGGCTCCCGGGCCGGGCTGTCCCGGCGGGCAGTATGCGTGCGTGCCCGCGTGCGTGCCCGCGTGCGTGCCCGCGTGCGTGCGACAATAATGTAACGCTCGTGTAACCGCGAGTGCGTGGGCCGCGGTGCCGTGCCGCGCCGTGCCGTGTGAAGGCGATGGGCCGCGGCTTGCGCAGACGATGTGTATCGCCGCATGATTTATTCGTTAATTACCAATGCATCTTATTGGAGGAGGTGGGCTGCTGCCGCTGCTGCCGCTGCTGCCGCTGCTGCCGCTGCTGCCGCCACATGTTATTCACCGAACGGACGGAAGGCGTTTCATTTTTGTTTTATTATTGTGATGTTATTTTTCCCCATCCTACCGTTTATGTTTTGTTTCTCCGTCACTTGTCAGTTACTCTGCTAGTCGGGTGGGTGGCAGAGAAGAGCGGCAGAGCAGTAGCGGTGCATAGAGTAGAGTGAGTTGGCCGGCCGGGCCGGGCGGTGGCAGTGAACTCCGGCCGAGGTGCGGCTACCGGGGTCCGCCCGGCACCGCCCGGCCCGGCCCGGCCCTGGGCGCTAATGGGTTGGGTTACTTCACTCTCTGGAATGGGAAGTGTGTGGAGAGAAAAGGAACGACGAAAGCATTCTTTAACGCCACGGTGTTCGACGCGAAGGCTTTCTTTGAAAACGTTAGAAAGGCCCTTTGCGGGCCGAAGAAGAAGAAGATAGGACTCCCATGTGTGGTCTACGTGTGTCAAGCTTTTTTCTGAAAGGTGCGCATCGCTATGGAGCTGTATAATAAAGAGTTCCGAAAGTCACGCTTTTTGCCCAGTGGATCGTCAAGGAGGCGCTGGGGGAGGGGGGGGGGGGGGAGCTCTTGTGTTGTGACCGCTGTGTCTGTGACCCGCGGGCCGTGCCCCGGCCCGTGGCCTATGGGGCGGTGGCTCGTGTATTTATTAGAGCAAGTGCGTGGCGGGCAGCTATCATGCATGTGCCCTGCACGTGTGTGTGTGTGTGTGTGTGTGTGTGTGCCCGCCTGGATGACAAATGAGCGGTGAGGGCGCACAGGCCACGGGCCCCCGGGCCTGGTGGGCTGGGTGTGGTCCACACGGCCGCGTTGACACAGAATCGACGACTCTAATCGCCGCGTAGTATTTATATATATATAGTCCCGCAACACACTATCTCCGTCTCTTTCTGTCTCACGCGTCTGGCCGAGCCAGAAAGAGACGGAGATAGTGTGTTGCGGGACTGCCTAAAACCGAAACTGCCCGGGGCCAATGATACACCTGGTATATGCCGAGCAGCTGGTTTCGGATCTGCACGGCCCCGCCGCCTCCAACCTCGTCGTCGTCCTGGCCGTGACCGCCGTTCCCCAGCCCAGCCGAGCCCATCCGAGCGCTCATTTGAAAGTCAAGGCGATGTGTTGTAGCGGGCAGCATGCGCCAACACCGTCTTTTTTCTCCCGACCCTTATTTATTTTTGTTGAAGAAGACGAAGAAAAGACGCAACGAAAAGTGTGCGTGTGCGTGAGCGCGCGCCCGCATCGCGTCGGCCATCTTGAAGGTGCCAGGCCGGGGCTGCCCTTTACCTCCTGACGCCGAATATCAGTGCGCGTCCTTACAAGGCGCTGCCAAGCGCTGGCTGCATGGCTGTCTGGGCGGCTGACTGTCGGTATCGCGATTGGCAGCGCAGTAGGCACTAGGCAGTAGGCCTTTCATGTGTCTCGTCTCCCCGCTAGTGCCCCTGGCCACCTGGCCGCCTGGCCTGCCTGGGCGCAGTGCGGCCCTGCCGCTGCAGCCGCTGCAGCCGCTGCAGCCACTGCACCCGCTGCTTCTGTCGCTTTTTGCCCTGACCTCTGTATATATGTATATACCACCGTTTCGTTTTGG
Source organism: Odontothrips loti (assembly GCA_038380765.1). NCBI lineage: Eukaryota > Metazoa > Arthropoda > Insecta > Thysanoptera > Thripidae > Odontothrips > Odontothrips loti. Next base: position 7,747,045 of record CM076244.1, on the reverse strand, counting down.
TCGTACACTACGTACTTTTCCAAGTGGTTACGGTCAAGTATTGTAATTATCCTCTCGTCGGGGTGGGCCCCGTAAAGTCCTCCCCGAGCCCCCCCGTGAGGCGGTGAGGTGCCCGTCGGCAGGCGCACTGGTGCATGCCTGCCTGCCCGCCTGCCTGCCTGCCTGCCCGCCTGCCTGCCTGCCTGCCTGCCTGCCTGCCTGCCTGCCTGCCTGCCTGCCTGCCTGCCTGCCTGCCTGCCTGCCTGCCTGCCTGCCTGCCTGCCTGCCTGCCTGCCTGCCTGCCTGCCTGCCTGCCTGCCTGCCTGCCTGCCTGCCTGCCTGCCTGCCTGCCCGCCTGCCTGCTGGCCTGGTCTCAGCGGTTCCATTCCTCATGGCACCGTGCCTCATGGTGTCCGAAGCCGAACGGTAGCACGGCGCAGCAGGGCCGAGCAGCGCCAGCGCCCCGGCCCCGAACCGTCGAGGGCGCGGCCAAGGGCGCCGCCACAGCCGGACTCGACGTAAACTGTCGTTGCTCATCCTCCGTGTCTCTCCGCACTTTATTGTAATTTGGTGTGCGCGCGTATACTACCCCTCGCCTCTCTGTCTCTCTGTCTCTCTCTCTCTCTCTCTCTCTCTCTCTCTCTCTCTCTCTCTCTCTCTCTCTCTCTCTCTCTCTCTCTCTCTCTCTCTCTCTCTCTCTCTGTGTGCGCGCCGTACCGCCAGCTTCCGCCGCGCTACGCCGCGCCTGCGCAGAGGGCAGCGCGCATCGCGAGATTATCTTTTGGCTTTAATTAAAATGTATGGGGGACTTGGCCGTCGTTATCCTGTCGTCATCAGCCAGCAGCACAGAGCGGTGCGGAGCGGTGCCGTCGGGTCCGGCCGCTGGCGGTGCGCTGGCTGCCCTCGGCTACCTCCGGCCGACCTCCGGGCCTGCAAATGTGGTGCCCGGTGGTGCCCCGAGCGGGCTGATCCGGTGACGGCGGCTGTCCCAGGGCCCCGCCAGGCCACGCCAGGCCACGCCAGGCCACGCCAGGCCACGCCAGGCCACGCTAGGGTCACGCCATGATACGCCAGGCCACGCCAGGGTCACGCCAGGCCACGCCTGGCCACGCGCTTCGCATCCACTCGATTTCGGCCCCCTCTTTCTTTGTCGTGTTCCCCGGTCTGCAGGGAGGAAAAGGCGCGAAGAGAGTGTGCCTTTCTTGGCCCTGTATGGCCATCTCGCTCGCTCGCCCGGCGGGGCCGCGGCGCCGTCCTCCTCTATCGCTGTATATCGCTCCGAGTAGTGCCCCGCCCCGCCCCCGCCTCACCCCCCGCAGTGCCCGCAGAGGACCCGCAGGACCCTGGCAGGGATTCTCATGTTTGCGATCACGCTCTTCGTCCCCCAAGCTGTCCCGCCGTGCCGCCCCGCGCCCCTCCCCGCGCCCCTACCCGCCCCGGGCCCCTACCCGCCCGGCTCCGGGGAGGTTGTGGGAGTTGAGATATATATTGGGGACCCGCTCACACTCCGGGCCGCGCCACACTCTCCCGCAGGCGTCCATCATATTGATACTTCAGATGTTCACCTCGGCGACGCGCACACCTCGGCCTCCTCCCCCCCCCCCCCCCATCTCTCTTTGCCCTCCTCACCCACTCGAAAGCGAATATAATCAAACGGCAGAGACGCTGTGCTCGGTTATACCGCCCAGTGTTTTGGGTAGGAACCGTCTACCGATCAACATTTGTCGTAAATTATGTCCGATTTATAAGCGACATGAGCTGTTATTTGGGAGCCCCGGCCGGACCGCGCGGCCCCGGGCCGGGCCGAGGCAAGCAGGAATGCCCAAGTAAGATATTGTTATGCGTCGGCCCCGCCGACCCGAGCCCGACCCGAGCCGAGCGCTGGCCCAACACGCACCGTGTTCTTATATTATCTCTCTTTGAACTTTTTGTCACCAGCGCGCGTTTCCGTTGAACCCGAAGCACAACGCTGCCGCGCTGCTGCTGCTGCTGCTGCCGTGGCTGCTGCCTTCGGCTTCTGCAATCACACCCATAACTACATGCAGCCCGCTTACCAAATCCTTCCCCCTGGCAATCTTCATTAATTAACTTTTTGACAGTGGAGATGCGGGTGCAGCAGCGCGTGTGACGAGGCCGCTGGCAGCCGCTGCCCGCCCCATTTAAATCCCTCGTATACAAATTGGTCCGGCAGAGGACCTCCGGGCGAGAGGATGAAATTAATACTTTCCGGTGCGGCGCGGCGTGGTGCGGCACTGCCGGGCGCGGCTCCGCGGCTAAATGGTCCTGACGCCCCTTAAGAGACACGCGAGTTGATTGCATTGCGTCTTTTGCCGTGTGCGGAGCCGTGCGGAGCGGGCGGCCGCCCAGGGGAGCGTATCCTGGGCGGCATCCTGCGGCCTGCGGCCTGCGGGGGTCCAGGCCGGGCCCCGTCAGAGCTGCCCGCGGCAGGGAGCAGGGGCGGTGCGGCCCCGGAGGATCGAATCCCTGAGAGAGCCAAGTGCGAAGCGGGAGAGACGAGGAAAGGGGAAAATGACGCTGCGGCCACAGAGCGGGGAAGAAAAAGGAAATGGATGTGAAGGAGGGTGCGAAGCGAGAGGTCAATGTTTATATTCACCACCGGAGGCACGGCTCGGCTCGGCTCGGCGGGGTCGGTCCTCGCCTCGTCACAGGTGGGATGGGTCCTCGCAGGCAGGACCCGTCAGGACTCACCGGGGCTGTCCTTCATCCGCGAGGTCCGCACAGCGCGAGCCGCCGCCGGGCCGCCGGGCCGCGCACTGGCAGGGGACGGATTCCGGTGAATTATGGAGAAGTCACGAGTTCGGCGGCTTCTATCAGGTCTCCCCCGCGATCCCTCGTTCCCCGGCGGCCTCCTGACGGCCCCCCTGACGGCCCCGGGGTCCCCGAGGCCAGAGAGCCAGCAGGGGAAGGAAAAGGTTGAGGGAGGCGGCGGCGCTTGAGAGGCGATGATCGTCCAAGATGCGGCTCGCATCGCAGCGCGGCCCTGCTGCCTGCCGCCGCCACGGCAATGGATGGATTGGACTCCGGGAGAGAGAGAGAGAGAGAGAGAGAGAGAGAGAGAGAGAGAGAGAGAGAGAGAGAGAGAGAGAGAGAGAGAGAGAGAGAGAGAGAGAGAGAGAGGGAGAGAGAGAGGGAGAGAGAGAGAGAAAGAGAGAGGGCGTAGCTGGGGGTCCGCCGGGGTCCGCCAGAGGGTCCTCGGTCGGGGATCGGATGATTGCGGGGCTTTCGGCGACGCTGCCTCCCCTCGAAGCGGGAGACACACTTTTCCCTCCATCTCGGGCACCCCCCCCCCCCCCCCCCCCCCCCAATCCAGCCCCTATCTCGTATCACCTGTGCGTTACGTGTGTCGGGCCCACGGCGCCCTCGGGGCCACGCCACGCCATGCCTGCCCTCGGTGCGTGCTACTGCCGATCGATTTCGCCTGATTACCTCTTACTGCGTATGGAAGTGCCGTGCCGGCTACAGACATATCGGGGCCGCTGGGGGCCGCCGGGGGCCGCCGGGGGCCCGAGCGCGTCGTTGTGGCGCCGTAAAGTGTAGGGAGAGATCGTCTCCCCCGCTGTCTCTTCTCCGAAACACGGTCGTCACGTATCGGAGCCGAGCAGCAGAAGCAGACGACAAACGTAGAAGCAGACGACACACACCACGGCGGCTGCCAGCGGCCCACCGGGACGCCCCGCCGCCGCGCCGCCGACGCCTCGCGACGCCCCGCCGCGCTTTACGAGTCTTGTTATGACGCTTCTTCTCTTTATGCGCCTTCTCCTTTAGTCGCAATAAATTAGTGGCATTGTTGTCGTTACTACCGACTCGCCGGGCCCGGCGAGGCCCTCGGGATTGCTGTACACGGGCCAGGGCCGTGTTTTACACCTCTCAGGTTCGCGCGCACACACACACACACATGTCTGCGCGCTGCACGTGTGTGTGTGTGTGTGTGTGTTGCGCACTTTTATAAGCGCCGCCCAAAGAGAGCATTGCGCCTGCGGTTCTATAACCTGTCCCCCCGCACTAACGTTCCGTTCTGCCCTCTCCTGTTGCAGGTGAGTGACGCTGTTGACCGGAGCTGGCAGGCACCGCTGGCACCGCTGGCACTGACGGGGGTATCGTTAACCAACGCTCGTGCCGATGGCTGCTGTCCCACGGGGCTGCCCAGCCCAGCCCAGCCCAGCCGCAGCTGCGGAATAAATGCGAAAGGGCCGGGCTGGGCCGGGCGGCCGTGCGCTATGATGCTCCACTAGATTCCTCTTCGTCGATTGGCGCGGGCTCTGTGCAGCTCTGCGCGTCGTGGGCGGGGCTCTGGGCTGGGCGGGGCGGGGCGGGGCAGGGCTGGGCGGGGCGGGGCGGGGCTGGGCGGGGCGGGGCGGGGCGGGGCGGGGCGGGGCGGGAGGTGCGCTGCCGGGACTCCGTTCCGTTCGGTCCCAGGGATCGGTTGCCTTGGTCCGGTCCTGCTGGGGTTTCTGTTTGGTGGCCGCCGGTGGCAGTGTGCGGTTCGCCCGTTCTCTTCCCCCCGGGCCGGCCGGGACTGTTGGGCTGGGCTGGACCATCCAGACGCCCCACCCCGTCCGGCTGCTAGTAAAGTGCGGAAGTAAGGGGGCTCCCCTCGTGTCCCCTCGGCTCCCCCCGGGTCCCCCCGGGTCCCCGGCAGCCAGGGCGGCCAGCGCCAGGGCCCCCGATGTCACGGCAATCAGCTGCCCCGTGTACTCATTTCCCCTGTTTTGCTCCCCCTGCCACGCCCCTCCCCGCCCCCCATCGTTCGCCCCCCCCCCTCCCCTACTCCCTAAACCCCAACGGGGCCATCACGACCCTCCGGCCAAGTTGCAGGTGGCAGCCACCTGCCATGGCGCGCAGGAGGGAGGCGGCGGCAGAGTAAGTAAGGAGAAGGGAGAGGGTATTAATCTTTTGTCGGGATGTGAGGAGCAAACTTATCCGATGGAAGTCATTAGGGGATGAGCGGAGCGGAGGCCGCGGCGGCCAAGGCCCCCAGAGGAGTCAAAAGTCGCGCGCGAGTCGGACGCCATTTCTTCTGAGCGCCGGCGTCTCTCTCTCTCGCTCTCTCTCTCTCTGTCTCTGTCTCTCTATCTCTCTATCTCTCTCTCTCTGTCTCTCTCTCTCTGTCTCTCTGTCTCTCTGTCTCTGTCTATCTCTCTCTCTCTCTCTCCCTCTCTCTCTCTCTCTCTCTCTCTCTCTCTCTCTCTCTCTCTCTCTCTCTCTCTCTCTCATTCTTGTATACTTATTTTATAATGAGTTTAGTGTGTTTGTCAAACAAACAATTTATTGTTTATTATTATTATTTGCTCCCAGAGTTTATGTGAGTTTCAGAGAGCGGGTTGCATACCCAAAGGGTCTTTTCAGTCCTTCCTGTATGTAATCCTTAATAAAATTTCAAATTTCAATTTCTCTCTCCCCTTGACTATCCGCGGGTCCTGCGGGTCCTGCGGGGAGTGGAATGGATGTCCATCTGCCCGCCCGGCCCCCCCGGGATACGTGGCTCTGTCCTGGCCACCCGGCGGTGCCGTGCCCCTGCCGTGCCCCTGCCGTGCATTGTTTACCCGACACCCGGAATGCACTGTGTCACTCGCGCCATACCAGGCGGGGCCGGGCCGTGCCGCGCCGCGCCGAGCTTTATGTGCGTCCGCGACCGGGCCCCCGCAGCACCCTGCAGCCCCTGCAGTGTCGAACCGAGTGTCAGAGATTCCCGATAAGAGGGACGCAAGTCGAGGGGCACTCCGGCATAATAGCTCTTTGTGCTCTCGGACACGCCCTGCTTATCCAGCGTGGCGGGCGGTATTTGAACCCGCGACACGGGGGCCACTGGGTCACGGCGGATGGGCGCTCCGTGTTGTACGACTCCCCCGGGCGGCCCCGCCCGCCCCGCCTGTCAATAGGAAGTCCGATTTGGTAATTCGGAGGGGCGGCGGGGCGCAGCACAGCTAGCACAGCGCAGCCGGAGACCGCCACCCGTCCCACTCCCCCGCTTCCAAGCGGTCGGAATGAGTCGGAAATTTGTTTTATTCCATTATAGTGGAGGCCGCGGGGAGGGGGCTGCCGAGGGGGCTGCGTGACCCCCCGACTGCCGTGCCGTCGCCTGGAGAGCCGCCCACCCCACTCCACGACTGTCACATCAAGATTTGCATTTAAACAGATTGTGAAATGTCCCCGTCCCGGAGTATCTCGGGGGTTAGTTTTCACAGCGGGGCGTGCCTGGGCGTGCAGTGCGGCGTCAGCCGGATGCCAAGGGGTAGACCCCCCCCCCCTTTTCCCTTCGCCTCGTAGCAGGTTGAAGGCGTCCACCAACAACTCTGGAGCGGACGACAGCGGGACGGGGCCGCCGCACACTCAATTTTGAATTCTAAATTGCGTCATATCTGGTGTTCGTGGGCAGTTTCTTCTTGTTACGATTGCCGGGCCAAGCATCTCGAGTGTTTCACATGGCAGGAGCGCAGGAGCCAAACCCGCAGAACAGAACGGAGCTCCACCATCTCACTGCAGCGGCACGCAGGTACACACCTCTGGACGGAAATTCACCGCTTTTGTTCTCGCCACAGGAAGTTAATTTCGACACGATGAATTTTAAATTCGGCGCGCGTGGGCCGTTAGTTGAGCCGAGAATGGCGAAAAAGGGAGGGGTGGTGGGATTGTAAGCGGAGCCGGGCCGGCCGGCGTGTAGTGCTGCACAAAGTAGCGTGAATGCCACCCCCTCGCGGGCCCCAAAGGGGGTAGGGCAGGGCCGGGCAGGGCTCGGGGGGCAGCGGCCCAGTTGGTGTGCATTATTCACCTTCTCTCATCCTGTTTGGCCGCTCCTCCCCCACCCCATCCCCTCCGAGCCGCCCGCTTGCACCCCATAATTCCATACTTTAAAACTAAATTGTTTTCCGTCCTCTGCGCCGCCGTGCCGGCAGCCCGAGCGGCAGCCCGGCCCCACCCCCCCGGTTACGGAGCCGCCCTTCGCGGCTTGTGCCGCCGCAGTATTTCCATAACCGGCTGACACAAAGGTTGGCGCTCTATCTCCTTACAATCTGCGTGGAAGGTGCATTCTTTCATAAATATTTGGGTGCTCCGCTCGGCGCACGGCGGAGGAAAGGCTGCCTCCTGCCTCCGCCGTGCCCCCGTCCCCACACTCATTCCGGGCCAGCCTTAAATTTGATAAGCGACCAAGCTTCTCCAGGAGACGGTACCGGCCCGGCGTGTCGGCGCGGCGATTCCAGCGCGGTGTCTCCAGCGGCCAGATGGTCGTGCTCATAACCTGCGGACTGCGCCGCTGGAATGGCTGGTCGGCTTTATTCTGTTTAGAGGCTGACATAGCGACCGTGGCGATTTTAATTTCGCCCCCCACCCTTTTCTATTTATTTTTTCTCTTCTCGCGAAAAGGATCCCCTAGAGATCGTGGCCTTGGAACTCCTGCCCCTCCCTCCCGTCCGCTGGTGGCCCGGCGGGGCTGGGGCTGCGGGGCCCAGCAAGGCCGCCTCGAATGGCTGAGTAACGTGATACGGAGCCCAGCCCGGTCCCTTGGCCAGCACTCTGACCATCCCTGGGGTCCTTGAGAGAGCGTCCGGCGTAGCGTGCCTCGAATCAAAGTTAAAAACGACGTTACCCGATTCATTTTTTTTCTTCTTTATTTTTCCGACTTTTTATTGCGGCTCGCAAAAACACACGAAATAAAAAAGGGAGGAGGCGACAACGAACGATGCTTTTGGGCCCGTCGTTGCGCGCCTGAATGGGCCTTTATTTTGCATCATGTCTCTTGATTTATCGTGGCCCGGCAGGCCCAGCCAGGCAGGCCGAGGCGAGGCCGCAGGGCGGGGCGGGGCGGGGCGGGGTGGTCATGGTGCCTCCGTGTGGGCAGCGCGTGCGCAGCGCGTGCGCACACTCCTACAACTAACTGCTGGAAACGGCACGAATGCAGCGCAGCGGCAGGTGAGGTGACGTGAGGGTTACGGTTACACCGGAGAGGCCCAGCTTTGGTCATCGTCGTTGGTCGGCGCTTTCGTGGTCGTGTTCTCGCCTCGCCTGGCGTAGCAGCGTGGCCGCTGCGTACCACACGGGCCCCGCGCGGGCCCCGCCCCGGCACCGGCTCTGGTTTGGCCGCGGTTTTGAGGCGCGCGCTTGTGGTGCGGCGAGGCAGGGCACGGCAGGGCAAGGCGGCCGTAGGCCGAGTTGGCGGCGGCCAGGGCTCCGCGGGGCTCCGCGGGGCTCCGCTGTGCGGGCGGTCCCCAGCGCTATCGCCTCGCGTCTTCCCAGGGCCCTCGGGGGCACAACGTGCCGTTCGATAGCCCTCGCTGCTGTGTGTGTGTGTGTGTGTGTGTGTGTGTGTGTGTGTGTGCGTGCGTGCGTGCGCGCGCGTTGTACTCCATTTCGAGCTGGACCAGAGATGATGTGCTCTCTCTCTCTCTCTCTCTCTCTCTCTCTCTCTCTCTCTCTCTCTCTCTCTCTCTCTCTCTCTCTCTCTCTCTCTCTCTCTCTCTCTCTCTCTCTCTCTCTCTCTCTCTCTCTCTCTCTCTCTGTCTCTCCCTCCTCTGAGGCCCAGCAGAGGCTCGGTCCGGGGGGCCGGGGGGCCCAGGGGGAACCGGTTGCCTATGGAAATGAGACGACAAAGCGCTGCGGCTGGTCCGGCTAGCCTGGCTGAAGCCGAAGCAGAGTGTCACCGCGTACGGCGTCCGCGCCGCACTCGAAGCGGCAAACCCTCTGTGCGCGAGTGTGTGCAGCGGTGTGCAGCGGCAGCGGGTGTTATCACCGTGTTATCACTGAGCGGCGGCCCGCGGCCGCTCACGGCAGACTCGTCCCGTGTCCCGCAGTGCGGCCTCGTGCCGGGCCCGAGCCCAGCCCTGGTCTGGAGCCCGTGGCACGTCTGTGGTGTGGCTGCATCAATCTTCAAGTTTGCTGATTCCCGCTCATAAATTTAGCCGGGCAGCAAAGAGGAGAGGAAAGGGCAGAGGCCTTGGAGATGAGCGGAGCGGCTTCAAGTCATGCGGGCTCGGCCCCAGCTCGCCTGAGCTGGTCTGCTCACCGCCGCCGCGTCCAGCCAGACGTGCCGTGCAGCTGGGCAGGCTGAGCGGATCTAGGCTAGGCAGTGCTAGGCGGTCCTAGGCGCAGCGCTGATTGACTGCTCCGCATCTCCGCCGGCTCCTCCACAGCTCCGGCCCCCTTATCGGGGACGTGGTCCGCATTGTAGGGCGGTCCATATCAAGAAAGAGGTTTGCCTCCTCCCTCCGTTTGGCGCACGGGTTGATAGGGAGTGGGCGCAGTGTACCGTGCGCGTGTGTGTGTCCTCGGGGGGCGGCCGGGGGCGGCCGGGGGCGGCGCGGACGCCCTGCTAGCAGCATCTCGGCTCGTTGCACTCGGCGACTCCTCGCCTCGCCTTTCCTCCCCATCGGTCCCGTCGGGTCGGTCGGGTAGGGTACCATCCGGCGGGGGCAGCCGGGGGCAGCCGGGGGCAGCCGGGGGCAGCCGGGGGCAGCCGGGGGCAGCCGGGGGCAGCCGGGGCGTCAAGTGGTGCGGGTAGCGCGGCGGTCGCTGCTGCGTGCCCGAGGCGGGGCCTGGAGGGGCCTGGCGGGGCCTGGAGGGGCCTGGCGGGGCCTGGCGGGGCCTGGCGGGGCCTGGCGGGGCCTGGTGGGGTCCGGCGGGGGTGGCTGTTCGAGGCCGAGAGAACAATCCAGGGGATTCTCGCTCCCTTCGGAATCGGCTGGCTGGGGGCGGGCCGAGCCGAGCCGAGGAAGATTCTCGAGCAGGTACACAGGGATTCTTGGAGCGTTCTTACTTTGCCGGAGCCGTCCAGAGATGAGGGGGTAGTGATCCCGACCAGGGAAGGGCGCCAGGGGAAGAGGAGGACTCGTGATATGAAATCTTGGCCCGCGCCGGGGAAGAAACCCTCCTCCCTCCCCTTTACCGGAATACTTGGCGGACTCTGTTCCAGCGTGCATTCCGGCTGCTGACTATGGAGACCGGGGGTTTCTTATTTTCACAAACACTTCAAAACTCCTTTGTAATCAAGACTTTTTAGCCCGTCCCGACACGTTTCTCTAGAAACGGCAGGAGCCGGGCTTATGTCTGATGCCGACTGTTTGTTCGTGCGGGTGGACGTGTGTACGCTGACTTATCGTTCACAGGAAAACTCCAAATTTGGAGGATAAACTCCTTTCTTAACGTAGAACCACGTACCGTGGCAACAATTTTCGATTTATATCGAATTTTTGATTTATGAAAATATGTCTGTTTTTGTTTTTTGAGGTTAGGGTTTGCCGCTGCGCACACACCATTACCATCGCGGCGCGCACAGGGACGGGCTCAGGTTAACGATTTTAATCGTAACAAATACATCCGCTATCGGGCACCTCTAGGGAGACTTGAGGCGGGGGCCGAAGGCCGCCGCAAACGCCGCCGGCATGCCAAGCTGGCCAAGTCCCCCTGTCGAAGGAACGGGCCGGGACGGAAGGGACGGGCCAGCTTGTTATACTCTGGTGGGAAAGTGTTTTTGGCTGTACCGGGCCGCGCAGAGCATATTTGCGGAATGTTCGCGGGGTTGGCCTCGAGGCTCGTGAAGCCTTGGGCGCCGTTGGCGGGGTGAGGAGCGGCAGGGGCGGGCCGTGGGCGGTCGTGGGGCCGTGATGTGTCGGGGGACCTTGAGTCGTGTGCCGGCTGCGGGGGGCCGGGGGCCTACAGCCTGGCCGGGTATTGACACGGAATGGCTACATACCTTTGCCATCCCCTTCGCCGCCATCCGCCTCCTCTGACATGAGCCCCTCGCCGACCCTCCGGCACCTGGAGGCGGGCTGGAGGGACTCGGAGGACCTGGAGGACCCGGAGGACCCGCAGGACCCGCAGGCACCTGTGCTTCCACCACACTGTGGCACCAGTATGCCTACGCCGGAAAGATAAGTGTACCCTATCGGGAATTTGGGCGATGCGCTCATTGTGGGGTGGCGGCTGGGAGGCTCCCAGCCCACCCAGCTAACCGGCCGGCGGCAGCGACCCGCCAAGTAAGAAATCCAATTGGACGGAGGTCGTAACGGGACGTACGGGTGTGCTGAGTGCGCCGACACACCCCCATCCATACCCCCTGCGGCGACAAACTGCATTTGTGTATTAAAACGAATGAGGGGGAGAGAGAGAGGGAGGATGGGCCAAGATTGTCGGCTAGGAGAACAAGGATAAGGGAAGAAAAAGGAATGGGCGAAGAAAAAAATCTCGATGCGGAGAGAGAAGGCGAGATAGAGAGAGTCGCCGGGCGGGGCTCCTCCCCTTCAGCTGGCTTCAGCCCCCGAAAACACGACCACACCATCCTCGGCTCAACGCGAGCCGCTGCTGCCGCTGCTGCCGCTGCTGCCGCTGCTGCCGCTGCTGCCGCTGCTGCCGCTGCTGCCGCTGCTGCCGCTGCTGCCGCTGCTGCCGCTGCTGCCGCTGCTGCCGCTGCTGCCGCTGCTGCCGCTGCTGCCGCTGCTGCCGCTACTGCCGCTGCTGCCGCTGCTGCCGCTGCCACGGCGCCCTGATAAAATAACTGCGTTTTGTTCGTTCCCCTCCCGAGGTTTCCCCGATTGTCGCGATGCGAACTTTTAAGTGGCGTCTTGTAGGAGGGGAGGAAGGCCCGCGGCGCGGCGCGGGGGAGGGATGGGAAGGGGTTCGGGTCCCCTACCTTGGTGCACGCAGCGGGGCCCACACCCTATTAGCAGCGAGCGCGGTGAGTGCGAATAGTGACATGGGTGATGTATGTCGCCCTGCTGCTGATGCGCCAGGCCCGGCCCCGGCCCAAAGGCTTAATGGGCTTGAGGAGGGCTCGCCAGGCCCTGCCAGGCCCCGCTCACACAAACACGTGCGATCGACCGCGCTCGTACGGAACATGGCGTGGCGCGGCGAGTCCTGCGGTCTTGCGGTTCCCAAAGAATACCCTCCCCGGCCCGGCCGCACGCCGCACTGCCCGTCACCGGCTCAACATTGATTGATGCCGGCCCCTGATGAGGGACGGGAGGTGCGGGCCGAGCTGAGCGGGCACCTAGGCTCAACTAGACCTAGACCCGCCTGTGCTACCCTGCGGGACACCTGCACTCGCTGTGGGCGCAACACTCGAGGTAATGACAAGGCACCGCCAATTGGCCGCGGCACGTGGCCGAGGTCGTTGTCACCGACCTCCCCCCTCCCCCCACCCTCCGTTTTACGCCGGCGCCGTCCAACGTTAGATCGCGAATTTTCGCTCTCCCTTGCTTGCGCCCTTCCCTTCACGGCCTGTTTCGCGAGACTTTAGTTTCCTTTACGCGCGGGGCGGGGCGGGGCGGGGCGCCGGCACTACACCCTTTTGTACAACACCCCTCCCTCCTCCGCCTTCTCCTTCACTTCACAGTGCCGAGCTTTTGCTTCCGCCGCCAACTGTTTGAGACGCACGAGATAATCCCCAACAGAGATTACGAGAGCAAACGGCAGCGTGTTTAATATCGCCACCAAGTATTAAAAGGGTTTCGGGCGGCCCTCCAGGGCGGGGCCTCCAGGGCGGGGCCTCCAGGGCGGGCGCCACGCTGCGCTGTCGGCGGCGTGATGGGGAAGCCCTAGACCAGCTCGAGGCTCCAGCCCCAGGCTCCAGCCCCAGGCTCCAGCAGCCCGCGCTGCGCCGCTCGTGGCGATGCCAGTCGTTTTGTTTGCCCCGGCTCCGCAGCGGGAGTGCTGGACACCTACACCACCGCGCTGGCCGCCGGTACAGAGCACAGCGGTAGTAAAGCCCGAGTGTGCAAAGTTCGGGAACGTCCCCCGCCACCGCCACCGCCACCGCCACCGCCACCGCCACCGGGCTAGACCAGACAGAGTTCAGTCCGTTGGCCGCGGCGGGGCGGCCCGCTGTGTCCGTGCTGGTTTCACGCCGCGTGCCCCCGCGGTCCTGAAGGGCTGCCGTGCCGGGGCCGTGCCGGGGCCGTGCCGGGGCCGTGCCGGGGCTGTGCCGGGGGCTGCGCGGGGCCGTGCCGATGAATGGCCGCCCCCGTCCCCCGGCCCCCCCTCGCCGTGTGGAGTTGTCCGTCTCTCTCTCTCTCTTCACACCGGCCCGGGCGCCCTGCTAGCCCTGCCTGGCCCGGGTCCGGGCCGGCCGCTCTGGCTGAGCCAGCTGTTTGCACACACTGGTAACTAATGGGAACCCGTAGCGCGCGCGCCAGAGGGGAAAGGGAGGGGGATTTTTATTTAATTGTCGTAATTCTTTCTCCTTCCGGTGCCCCCGGGCCGTGCGGGGGGCGTTCGAGCAAGAACTGCCCATATCGGGAGGCGTCGTCGCGTCGCTATACGGGGCCAAAATAACCTTATTACTATCAGACAAGCACCAGATTGACCCCGTTTTTGCGGGGCTGGGGGCTGATCCAGGCCGGTGCGGTATGGGGATGGGGAGGTGATCCCTTGCTACTTATTTCAGGCACGTCCCCGCCCGGGCGAGAAGTGGCGGGGGGGGGGGGGGGGGGGGGTGATAATCGTATTTAGCTAGAGCGGGGCGTGTTGCTGTTTGGTATGCGGCAGTGGCGTAGCCGCCGACGTGGATGCTGTCCGCGGAGACCAGCGGCGTAGCGACGACCCCCTGCGGACGGCTACGGCCCCCGGGCGGACTCGGTTTCCGGGTCATTTGGCGTACCAAAGCGGCCTGCAGGCTCATCGATGGGACGGGATGGCCTGCCGTGGCCAGTAGCCGTGGCCAGCAGCCGTGGCCAGCAGCCGAGCCCAGCCGTGTCGTTACACATTGCGTGCGGTATCGCTTCTGCACCGCTTGCTCCTTTGACACCGCCGGGCCCGCCGTCGGCTGCCGTACCCGAGGCCCCTCCCCCTCAATGACGCCCTTGGCAACCGCCTCACGGCGCCCGGATAAACATTTGGCGTCTGCGTTAGGAAAATTTCATATCGTCGCCGTCGTCCGGGCGAGTCGTATTCGCGCGATGATGGTGTGTGAAGAGGCGCGTCGCGCCAAGTGGGGAGGGGGAGCGAGCGAGACAGACAGCAGAGCCGCGAGGTGAAAGGGGGGGGGGGCGGCAAGGAAAGGAACGTGAGTAAATTGAACGGCAAGCACATGATGCATTCCCTCTCTCTCCGGCACGCTCGCTCCCTCTTTACTTTCCCGAGAGTGGTTTCGGCGGGCAAAAATGCATCGGGGCGAGGGGCATTAAGCTGCCGCGGGGGTCGGATGGAGGGGAAGGCGGCCGAAATTTACTCAAGGCCGTGAGCCAAGGGGCTGCACAAATTGAGAAATGAAATACGAAATGAGGGCAGGGGGAGGAGGGGGGGGAGGAGAGAAAAATGAGGGAGGGAAGGGGTGTGGTTTCGCTCGATTGCCGAGCGAGAGGGAGAGAGAGAGAAACTTTACGTTGTTATATCGCCTATCTCGCTCGCTCTCGTTGTGCTGCGGTCCTGTCGAAGAGTCCGTGGCGAAGGGGGGGAGAGAGAGAGAGAGAGAGAGAGAGAGAGAGAGAGAGAGAGAGAGAGAGAGAGAGAGAGAGAGAGAGAGAGAGAGAGAGAGAGGGAGAGAGAGGGAGAAAGGGAGAAAGGGAGAGAGAGAGAGAGAGGCAATAAGCAGTTAGCCCCGGGTCCGCGTGCCGTCCGCGCGGCGAGTTTGAAATGACCCACCATCCAGCAACGGTCTTGTGTCATTGGCGGGTGCTGCGTAGCCAAAGTCGGAATGGGTTGTCATGAGTCGAGGCGGGGTCGGGGTGGGGCGGTGCGGCGCGGGGCGCTGCCATGTCCGCCCGTCCATGTTTAATGCATGGCGCCGGGCGCGCTTTAATTTGCGGGCTGGCGGGCGTACCTGGTTCTAGTGCCGATGTTCCGCCACAAACCCGCATTGATCGGCCAGGCCAGCCGCCCCAGCCGCCCCCTCCGCCGGCGCCCCTACACAAAATTTGTCCGGCATTGACGCGCCGCATTATAGCTGGATCTGGACCGGGTCGGGGTCGGCGACGTGCGAACTGGAACTGGACGCGGCGCGCCGTCCCTTTCACGCCCTCGGAAATAAATCCTGTCACTTGGGCGCGGGTGCCGGTGGTGCCGCCGCCTAGGCAGGGACAGCAGCGGCAGCGGCGGCAGCGGCGGCAGCGGCGGCAGCGGTGGCAGCGGCGGCAGCGGCGGCAGCGGCGGCAGCGGGGGCAGCAGCCGTGGGTGCGGCCGAACAGATGGGCCCCAACCCGACGACAGGAAATATTATTGGGTGGGATTTATTAGGAAGGTGGGCCAAATGTGGAACTCGAGGAGTGTTGCTATGTGTCCATTCGTCTTGGCGCGTCTTGGCGCGTCTTGGCGGCGTGTGGACGCCTCGGCTGGGCCCGGCCCAGCTCCGTGTCAGACGGCGGGTGCGGCAGTGCCGTGCCGCCCTAGGCCTACCTAGCCTGACTTCCGCCCTCCGCACCCCTCGGCTGGTGGCGCTTCAAGGGACGGCCGACGGCCGCGTCAAAGGCCACCCTCCCCACAAATCACCTTCGCTCCAACAGGCAGCGCCTCCGCCACCAACGGCCTCCGCCACCACGGCCTCCGACGGCCTCCGCCCCGCCACACGGTGATGAATGTCGCTGCCGCCGCCCCCCAGCCGCCCCGGTGATCCTCCAGGGGGCGCTGCTGTGCGGCGCTCCGCCACTTCTGGGCAGGCCAGGGCAGGGCTGCGCGCTGGACCAATCAGCGGGAGCGCCTGCGAGCGGCCAGGGTAGGCCAGCCCGCGCAGCAGCCGTGCATTCAGCAGTCGGGCTTGCCTACCCACCAGGCGTCACACAGTCACAGCCACAGGCGCCATGTGTGCGCAGGGTGACGACTCGCTGGGCGGCCGCATACTTCTTCGGAATGAAAACCGTGTTTGAGATAAAAAGTCCGTGTGGCGTAGCCAGAGCCCTCGGCCGAGCCCGGGGCTGTGTTTCGTGATCCTGGAGTGCCGAGGGCCGCCGAGGGCGCTGGCTTATCCCCAGGGGATTGGATGTCCAGATCGGACCATTGGACAGGACAGGACACCGGCCCGCACCGGCCCGCACCGGCCCGCACCGGCCCCCCTCGGCCCCCCTCGGCCTCCCTCGGCCCCCCTCGGCCACCCTCGGCCCCTCGGGCCCCTCGGGCCCCTCGCCACCCGATGGCTCGGTCTGCAGCCAGGTGGTACGGCGTCACCAATTTCGCACAGAGCCGTTTGGGGCAAATAATAAGAAACAAAAAACGGCGTCGAGGTAAATGAGAGTAGTTCGGGGCGGTTTTTTTTTTTTTTTTCAGGTGCGTCTGCGGTGAGCATTTGCTTGCGCTGCCGGTCGGCTCGCGGCGGCTCGCGGCCACGCCGTGTTTTCCTGCATTTTTATCGCAGATGAGGGGAAATCATGTTTATTTAGAAGAAGTCCGCCCCGCTTGGCCCTCATTTGCAATGCCTCGCAGATTGTGCACGGACCCATCGGGTTCCGGAGAGCTCCGGAGCAATCTATCAATTTCCTCGGCATGAAATATGGAATATCGAATAGTTTGCCCTCTAAGTGGTTGCCGTCCCCTCTTCTCCTTATTCAGATGCACGGCCCGCTCCCTCACGAAGGAAAGGAAGACGATTCCGCTGCTTGGCTTTTCGTTTATTTATTCAAAAGCGCCGGCAGCTGCTGACCGGTAAACGTGTGTTTGTCCGAAAATTCGCACCTCATTTCTACTCCTGCTGGTGTTCGGGCTTTTTTCAATCTACGACTCTCCTACTATGTCTCTGTCTGTCTGTCTGTCTGTCTGTCTGTCTGTCTGTCTGTCTGTCTGTCTCTCTCTCTCTCTCTCTCTCTCTCTCTCTCTCTCTCTCTCTCTCTCTCTCTCTCTCTCTCTCTCTCTCTCTCTTACAAACACACGCACACACTAACACACTAACGCGAGAGAAATGCGGACACAGATGGAGGATGGAGGAAGAGGAAAGCAGAGGTTGACACACAGAAAGAGAGAGAGAGAGGGGGGGGGGGAGGCGAGTTGATCGATGGGCAGAGAGTTGACCCCTCACCCTGAGGGTGTCGCTCACGTCTGTCGAACACACGGCTGATTCTTTATACAGTAGACTCGGCTCGGCCCGCTGCCGCCGGTTTTGCCCGAGAACCTGGTTTAATTCCGAGGCGGCACTCGCAAAGAGTTGCCGTGCCCGCGAATGGGGAGATATAGAGAGAGAGAGAGAGAGAGAGAGAGAGAGAGAGAGAGAGAGAGAGAGAGAGAGAGAGAGAGAGAGAGAGAGAGACGGTCTGGGATCAGTGTTTTCGTTGGCGGCTCCATCTTCACTTTCGTCTGTGTGTGCCGCCAGCCGCACCGCTCCCTTTGTGCCGCCTGTCCAAATTTCCGCCCCCTGCTCCCCCTCCTTTCCCCTTTTTGCGTTGGAATACGAAGCTCCGTGGACTAGACGGCCATCGCGAGTGGGGGGGGGGGGGGGGGGCACCGCGTAAGTGGTGCGGGGCCTGCGCCGCGGGGCAGTGGGCCCCAGTGGGCTCCGGCCAGTTCATTGTGAGGGGCCTTATTTAAGCGCCACCCCGTCCCCGGCGGTCCGTGTGGCCCAGCCCGAGGGCCCCAGAGGGCCCCAGAGGGCCCCAGAGGGCCTCGTAGGCCCCGGCCCGTCTGTCCGGGATGTATGTCCAGCATCAAGGGGACCCGGGCCGGGCCGAGAGCCGAGGGGGCCCTGATTTAGTCCCACATTAGTTCTGCGGCGGACACTTTTGGCCCCTCCAGGCCCCGGACACGACGGCACGCCGGGACCAGGACCCTGGCGACGCCGAGGCCGTGCCGAGGCCGTGCCGAGGCCAGGCCGAGACCAGGCCGAGACCAGGCCGTGACCACTCTTCTCCCCGCGGCCCAGGCGGAAGCCTAAGGCTCAGTCGCGCCGCGCCAAACGGCTCGGAATCGTGAAAGTTGTCACCCGAGGCGTGGTGGGCGCTGGGCCTGGGCCGTGGCCGAGGGCCGAAGGGCCGGGGGCCGGGGGCCGGGGGCCGGGGGCCGGGGGCCGGGGGCCGGGGGCCGGGGGCCGGGGGCCGGGGGCCGGGGGCCGGGGGCCGGGGGCCGGGGGCCGGGGGCCGGGGGCCGGGGGCCGGGGGCCGGGGGCCGGGGGCCGGGGGCCGGGGGCCGGGGGCCGGGGGCCTGGGGCCGGGGGCCGGGGCGCATCACATACGCCAGTTTTGACTCTCAAATGGGTGTGGGCCAGCGGGGCCCTGGGCCCGGGGACCTTGGAGGTCCTGTCCATGGCGCCGGCCGCGCCGCACGGCCCATAGAGCCGGACGGAAAGTGGAAAGAAAATATTGGAGAGGCGAGAAAAATGGCGGGTCCTCTGGGGAGGTGGTGCGGGGGACCCAGGGACCGCGGCAGCGCCAGTGTCTCACCTTAACCTAGTTTGGGATAAACCGGCGTCCCAAACTTTGTGTAGAAATAAGTATCGCTGCGGCCCCGCCACACCGCCGTTGGGCTCCGTGGCGCCCTGCCCTCCTCCCTCATTGTCCTGAGGCATTCCAGATGGTTGTGAAGCGTCGTTAGGCCGGGGGATAATTATTCCTTATTTCCATTACAATCGTAAAGGACTCCTAGGGTGGCGGGCTAATCGTCGCGGGGTGTGGGCGGGGCGGCGCGGTTTGGGAACTTAAGCCCCTTTCACCAGCAGCACGCCGCCCAATAATATATCCAGATAAATTATCTCCGCAATTAGGCGCCCGAGTTTGCTGTTCTGATGGAGTGCTAAACATCGAGTGTGCTGCCTACCCGTCCGGCGCTATCGCGGGCTTCCAGCCCCCCCCCCCCCCCATACCGGATTCGATCCCTGTCCGGAATCGACGTCTTAACTCAACGGCCCCTGTCTGCCGTGCGCGAAAGGCAAGAAAAAGGGAATGGATAGGGAACGGGCGATCCATTTCGCCCAGTATCAGACATTACAATCAGCAACTGATCCACGCCAAGGCTAGAAAAAGGTCTTTGGTGATTATTTTTTTTTAAAATGCTTATGCTTAAATTTAGCACCTTGCACACCTTTTACTACATTTCTAGCAGGTTTTACTGCGGCGCGAACTTTTTCATCCTCATGTTCCGTGGCTGCCTACGCTACCGCCGCTCCGGCCGGCCGCAGCCGCGATCCGATATTATGGTATCGTGCCTTCCGGCCCGGAGCGGCCCGGAGGCGGGGCCGACGGGGCTGGGGGCCGAAGGGGCTCCGGGCTCCAGGCTCCGGGCTCCAGGCTCCGGGCTTCGGCCCCCAGAGACTCAATTTTTCCGCGAAAAGCATCGTCGCATGGCAGGGCAGGCGGGTCATGGTGTCGTGGACAACGTAATTGCCAATTACGTCCCCATCTGTGTGCACAAGCGACCAGGAGAATTGTTTTTTGCCTTTTTTTTTAATGCCTATTTTCAATTTTTCCTTCGTTTTCTTCCCTCCATCCTCCTGTCGAGGCACGTCGGCGCGCCGAGCTCTGCATTGTGCACCCCCTGCCCCTGTGGCCCCTGTGGCCCCTGTAGCCCCTGTGGCCCCTGTGGCCCCTGTGGCCCCTGTGGCCCCTGTAGCCCCTGTAGCCCCTGTGGCCCCTGTGGCCCCTGTGGCCTATGGCCGCAGATCCCGCCCGGTTCCGGCCCGATATCGGGGTCCGGGTCCGGGTCCCGGGGGATGGGATCCTGGCTAGTCCGGCGGCGTGTCGCGCGGACGGACCCGGGCCGGACGGCCGCCCCGCTCCCTCCAATTACAAACTCCGGTACCTAATTAGGGCGAAAAGTGTGAAGGGAAAAGGGAGGCATGGGTCGACAAGGAAAGGTCCGAGGAAGGCCCCCACCGGGCCGCCGCGCCCGTCACAAGTGCAACAGGCAAAAATGCTTACGTCCAGTCAAACTTTCTCCTTTTGGCAATCCCGTTAAACAAAATTTCAGCGGGTTCGGTGACGTATTTCTGTCTTCCTCTGTCTGTCCTCGGCCCCCGTCGGCCCCGGGTTCGATTCCCGTCCCACCCCACCCGCAGCCGTGGTGCTGGAGCTGCTCATTGCTTGCGGGCTGGCCTTGGGCTGTGCTGGCTGTGCTGTGCCGGGGTGGGGTCTGCTGTCCCGGGCCGTGCCGGGCCGTGCCGGGCCGTGCCGGGCTGTGCCGGGCTGTGCCGGGCTGTGCCTTACCCACCCTCACGCTAATTTACCGCATCCGCGTCTTCATTTCCGAATTCCAGCCCTCCCATTCCATTCCTCCCAGACCCCCCTCCTTGTGCGCCCCTAACAACCCTTGCCGGCAGCACACCCCCGATGCTTAATCGCTAATCCCGTTTAATTCTAGACCATAACGCAATGTCGGCGTTACAAGCCGTAAGGAAAAGCCAAACTGACGCCCGTCCCGGCCGGGCTCCCGGCCTCCCTCCGTCCCGTCTCCTCTAATCCTTCTTTGTTCTCCTCTGTCAAAATGCTTTAGCGCGCGTCGAGGAATTCTCCCGTCCTCGTCGCCGCATGTGAGTGAAGCTGCGCCTCGTACTAAATCAGTGTGTCCTCGTTTTGTGTTGCAGGTGAGTTGAGCGGTGTCGATGGCGGTGCAGGGCGCTGGGGTACGCTGCATGCGTGAGTCGGAGTGACGGCCGAGGGCGGCCCAGCGCAGCCCAGCGCAGCCGCGGCCGGCGCTATCTGATGCGGAATGCGGAATGGCGGTGGTGTGTCTCAAAGTGTGGATTTATAGTCGGGGACGCTATCTGAATCGGCTGCACCGCGCACGCCATGGGGCCGCGGGGCACCGCAGGGCGGGGCGGGGGTCGGCGCGGCGGCACGCGCTGCATGTGCTGTGGGCACCGCAGGGCACCGCAGGGCACCGCAGGGCACCGCAGGGCACCGCAGGGCACCGCAGGGCACCGCAGGGCACCGCAGGGCACCGCAGGGCACCGCAGGGCACCGCAGGGCACCGCAGGGCACCGCAGGGCACCGCAGGGCACCGCAGGGCACCGCAGGGCACCGCAGGGCACCGCAGGGTGTGCGCCGTGCACCGCGGCCATCCCATCCCCAAGGGCAGCGCCAAGGGCGGCCAAGGGCGTATGGACGCGCCTCCAAGCCTGCAGTGGACGTCCAGGAGAGGTGTTCCCCCTGTCCCGTCCCAGAGTTCCCCCTAAACGCTGCTGTGCCGAGCCTTACCGTTTCGCGACGAAAATCATGTTACACGGCCCGCATTCACCGGCCTCCCCCTTCCAGCCAGCTACCGCGGCCCCCGCAGCCCCCGCATGCCCCTCAGCCCCGCAGGCCCCTCAGCTCCCGCCCCCGCGGCCCCCGCAGCCCCAGCAGTCCCCGCCTTGCAGCCGCACCGACCGTCTCGCGCCAACAAAAAGGCTTATGCTTAATAATGGCGCGCGAGAAGGAACTTTTCTAGGGGCGATAGCGAAGGAAGCGGACGATAGCGCTGCTGAGGCCGAACAGCAGCAGGGGAGCCGGGAGCCGGAAGCCGGGAGCGCCGCGCGCAGTAAGCCAGTGGCTCCCCAGGACCGGCACCGGCAACCCCGACCGGCCTTTCCCGGTTATTTGCGCGCTGCCACACACGCTAGGCTTACCACCATTGTTCGCCCCGCACGATTCCGTAGGTAGGCCGTCCCACCTGCACAGTTGCGCTCGGGTTGCCTATCCCGCATCGGCCAGGGGCCGCGGCACCAGCACCTGGGCCTCACTCACACGCGCCCGTCGGAAGCGGGTTTCTCGGGCTCAATACACTGTAAAACCCAGGTGTCACAAAATCAGACGACTCACTCGCCTAAAACAACCTAACCTTATGTCGCCTGATTGCTGGGTGCCTTTGTTACCTGATTTCCGGACACCTTATAATCTGTCAAATCATTGGGTTACCTTTGAGGAAGGCTATGTATGGTGTGTCCTGGTCCTGGCGTGTCCAAACATTGGACATTGGACGAGCCAAACCTGTCCAACTATTGGACACTCATTTTGCTCGGCAGCACCTGAAATCTGATCTGAAAGCCTCAGCCGAGGCGGGGAGCTGCGGGGAGCCTCCAGCGTTGTACTCGAAGCACACGCAGCGCCTGTGGCGGCCGCGGCCCGTGGCCAGTGATTTGTGCGAATGAGTCATCTGCGTCAGGTGCGGAGGGTGGCGGTGAGGGGGTTCCGGGCGAGTGAGTGCGGCGGGGGGCGTCCACAAACAACGCACCGCGGCGGGGGAGACTCTGCGGGGGGTGTGGACGCCTCGACAAGTCGCCGGGGCGTCTGCCACGTCCGTGAATCATGCTTCGGCGGCCGCCCCACGGCCCCACGGCCCCGCGGCTCGGCGCGCCGAACAGATTAATAAATTTCTCAAGGGGAAAAGGAAGGCAGGGCGCCGCGCGTGGGGAGGAGGACCGCGACATGGCTTCCGCGCCGGGCGGGGGGCGGCCGGGGGTTAAAGGGTGCGGCTCGGCGTCGTCCGCCCGCTGCAGCACGCGCCCTGAGAGGGAGAGAGACAGAGTATGACGCTCGCGAACACTGCCAAATGGAGCGTGCGTCGCCCGGCCTGCCTCACCCCGCCACGCCCTGCCCCCCCGGTGCGTGGGACCCTCCTGCCAGCGCCGACCAATTTATGCGTGACATTCGCGGAGATCCGGCCGGCCCCTTTTAGCCCTTTCCTTCCTATTCCCCGCCTGTCGCGGCCCCGAGAATTCGATTTGCCCGAGGAGAACTTGGCAATAGACACGCTGTTGTTCCCGACGTCAAAAAGACAGCGGGGGATGAAGGGGGTGCGGGGTGTGGGGCGGAGAGGGGCGGGGGCGTCGCTCAGTGCATTGTCGTGGCGCACCCCGTCCGTCACCTGCCAATCACCCCCACCACCTCACCGATATTGAAAACGTGTGCGAGCGAGAGAAGCGGCGCGGGGGAGCGGCGCCGCGCCATCGCCACCGCGGCACCAACGGCGCCACCCCACCCCGACGACGACCCCGACCCTGAGGCCAGGTTGTTCTGGGTGCCGGGGTGCTTGTCGTCCCGGGACTCCCCGGCGGTGGCAGTACGGCTGTAAGGCTCGTAGGTCCTCCGCTGTGACCCTGCGGGCTGCGGGCTCGTGGCCATTGGGGCGGGGCGGCCTGCGGCCTCCGGCCTTGGAGGTGCCAAGCGGGGAGCACTCGGCCACTCGGCTGCCGGGCCGGGCTGGGCTGGCCGGGCCCAACAACGGCCCCGGACCGGACCCGCACGACCACCCCGCCGCACTGGACCGTATCTGTCGGCCGTGTTTCCTCGTTGTCGGCCCTCTACTCGCCTTCATTTCCAGAGGAGGGAAAAGGTCTGGAGTGTGCGGGTGCGGCGCGTAGCGGCGCCGGTGGCTCGGGTTGGTGCCGTGAGCATGAGGGTGAGCGTGAGAGCAAGGCCGAGCCGGGCTCCAGAGGGAAGGAGAGCACCCGGGAGGTGCTGTTCCTCCTGCAGGCCGAGAGGGAAGGAGAGCACCCGGGAGGTGCTGTTCCTCCTGCAGGCCGAGCCGGCCGACCGATGCGCATCGAGCATGCTCCTCTCACTTTTATAGAGAGAGAGCGGTGTTGGACCGAGCATTCTCGGCCCCTTCCTTGCCCTCCGCACGGCTGCTCTGCGTGGCGGCGCTGTTGGTGCGGGGCCGTAGGTGGTTGCGAGTCGGGCTTTTCGGCGTTCCGTTTGGCCAGCACCGCCTTTCTGTTCGAGTCCGGTCCGACGGCAGCGGCAGGCTGTGGCCCCGCTGGCTCCTGGCCGGTGGTGACCGTGCAGCGGAATGGAGTCCGCCCTCCGCCCCTTGCGCCGTGTGCGATTGAATTCCATCCCCCGCCGCAGCCGACCGCAGCCCTAGCCTGGCACCTTCCGCACCGCACCGGCGGTGGGGTTGGGCGGGGCGGGGCGGGGCGGGGCGGGCGCACGGCGCACACCAGGCGTCGGCCGCCGCCCTCCCGCCATAACCGTAAACAATTGTAGGCTGCGGTGCCCGCAACAATGTAGCAGCCAGCAGCCACTGGCAGCCCGTGGCAGCCGCCCCCGGCCGCCCTAATACCGAGACAGGTCGGGCAGCAGCGGCAGCAGCGGCAGTAGTGCTGCCTTGTGCCCACAGCGCGTCGTGTCGCGTTCCTAGGCTCCTAGATCCAGCCCGGGCTGGCGCTCGGGGCAGTCCGGGGTCGCGGAGACGCCGCCGCAGGCCAATTAGCAGCGGGCGTGTGCAGTGGTAGCGGAGCAGCGAGGCGAGCAGGGCCAATCCGAGCCGAGTGCAGGCAGAGCAGGGCAGAGCAGGGCAGACCCCCTTCCCTTGGGCTGGCGGGCCGCGGCCCTGGGCACGGCGGAGCTGTAACCGCCCGACGGTGCCAAACTTCCTCTTACACCACTGTTCGCCGCCTGTCACCAACGGACGACAGGGTGACTTTGGCGTGGGAGCGCGCATCCAACCGTGGAGTGGACTGTGGCGGTAGGAGTCTAGCGCTGATCCCCCTGACGACGACGACCAGCCGGTGTCCAGGACCATCACAGCGTCTCGCGCGATATGCGCCGTGTACCCCCCAGCCGCCGCCGTTCGTTCGTTTAGAGCCGCGTCGGTCGAACTTTTTCCCGCCCCCCGGCCCCCGCGGCCCCCGGCCCCGGCTCCCGGCCCCCTCCGCCCCCGCGGCCCCCGACTGGTCGTGTTGCACCGCGAGCTACAATGCCCGCATTGTTCCAAAAGTTTGCGGGCGCGCCGCGTTTCTTGCCCGCCTCGCCTCCCCCGTCTCTGGCTGCCCCCGCCGGCCCCGTCCCGCCCGGCCCGCAGCTCACGGCGTAACGTCGCCCGCCGCCGTGGAGATTTACGGCTCATACTTCATGATGTTGGGCTAACGTGAGTAGCCTAGCCGCCACGCCACCTCGCGGCGCTGGCAGCACGGCGGACGGGACGGGACGGGACGGGGGTGAGAGGTGAAGTTTCCGGAGCACGGCGAGGATGACGTCTGCCTGCCAGCCGCCGCCTCCTGCCCGCGCTGTGTGTGCTGTGCTCAGGCTGGATACGGCGCAGCGGGTTCGAGTACCGGACGACCGGACCGCCCCAATAATATCCGGTCCCCCGTGTGTGTGTGTGTGCGCGCGCGCGTGTGTGTGTGTGTGTGTGTGTGTGTGTGTGTGTGTGTGTGTGTGTGTGTGTGTGTGTGTGTGTGTGTGTGTGTGTGTAGTACTTTCCCTGCCTGCCCGGAGAGGAAGTAGTGAAGTGGTCCCCGAAGGACGAGGCGGCGGCATGCGGCTCCCAGATCGGCCCAACAACAACAGCGGTGAACATAATCAGCGTAGGCCGGCTGTCCCGGGGCCGGCCGTGCCGCCTATTAGGCCTAATGTCAGAGCCACACGCGGCACATCATGCAGTATCGGCGGCACGTGAGCGTTTATAGCCGTTCCCACGAGGCGTGTCGCCCCCGTCACTCCTATTTGTTCTTGAAATGAGCGTTCGCCGTGCGACCCTCTGGAGACCGACGATGAAAATATGGTCTCCACCGTCAAGTCGTTGCAAAGAATATTTTTTTCCGGCAAATTAACAATTTTCCAAACTTTTTTCTCTGCGTTAAAATGAATCGTAACGTTGCAGAGGAAAATCACGCGCCCTACGCCGCCGACGTAGCAGATCGCCCGAACAGCTCTCTGTGGGCTCGGGTTCGACTCCCCTGAGATCAATTTTGCATTTCCGGGCTCGGGGGCCCTGTCAAGGGACTGCCACAAAGCATGTCCGGCTGGTGGCGCGCGCTCTGGTAATCTGTGGGAGTCGCCGGGGCGGGCCGGTGCCGGTACTGGTGAGGGTGCAGCCGTATAGTTAGAGCGCGACGGATTCGGCCTATAACCGCGATTGGACGCGGTTCGACAGTGCAGAGGGGTGCTCCGAGATGACCGGAACGGTGCCGGGCCCGAGGAGGAGGAGGAGTTGGCGGGGCGGGGCAGGGCGGGGCGGGCCGAGCTGCTCATATTTCTCGTGGGTTTTACGGCCGCGCGCCGCTCAGAGATTCGCTCGGGGCTGACCTTTCGGGCGCTACTGACATCACCGCGGGACTGCTGGGACCGGGGCTGTGTACAGGGCTGTACCGGGCTAGGCGCGCTCGCTCTGTTTGAGAAGATTACAAAGGGCCGCGAAGGCCTCCTCATTGCGGCATTCTCCGTCACGGCAGCAATGGCCTGGAAGCGGACCCTGCTGTGTGTGTGTGTGTGTGTGTGTGTGTGTGTGTGTGTGTGTACCGGTATTGTCGAGATTTCAATTTTTCGGACAGCCGATTTCTCTCGGAAAAGAAGGAGGAGAAGTACTACCACTACCCACCAGCACAGCAGAGCACCGCTGACGTTTGGGCGTGGACGCCGTTCTGGCAGAGGCTGGCCGGCTGGCTCGATTCAAAGAGGGCTTGGAAAGAGTGCCGGGACGCACGCACAATGCAACGGCGCTTCAAAACAAACAAACGCAGTCCGGAGCCACGGTCTTTTAACGCCCACTCTCCTTACAGCCTGAACGCACACGCACACACACACACACACAGGCGCGTTTTTATTTTCCCCACTGAAAAACGCGTTCAGGAAACAATACAACGAGTGCCATCCATCGCGCGGCCACGGCGTCGCCACGCCTCGGCCATACGGCCCGGCCCGGTGCGCGCAGCTGTCCTGCGGCCTGCGGCCTGCGGGGGCCCACAAAGACCCCCCCTGTTTTCCTAACGCCCTCGGAATGGTGGCACGACCCGCTCGCTCGCTCCTCGCGGAGGTCCAAGGGATTTCGGTGTGGTGCGTGGGTGAGAGGGAGCCGAGGGCCGAGGTGGGGGGGGGGGGGGGGGGGGCTCCCAGCAACTGAAACAACGGCTTCCCTGAGCCACGCTGCAGCCGGCTGCAGCCGTCATCCAGGGACCCAGTCCGCTCGGCTCGCGCGGCAGAAGTGCATGTTGCACCAGTTTAGACGTTTTCACATACGGCCGCCAGCGCGCGTTTTGCAATTTTAGTGAGTGCTGGCCGCGTCACTACGGCGTGCTGGGGGTGCCCGCGCCCGCCTCGCCCGGCGCGGCCCGCCGCCGCAGTTTCCACGAAAAGGCCCTAATTTACAATCTTTATGTGTTTCCTGTTGGTGCGGCCGGGAGTGGTGGAGGGAGAGATTTAAAAGAAGTGGTCTGGTTCGGTTCGGTCAGGATCGGGTTAGGCCTCGGGCCGGCCGAAGCCCCTTTCAGGCCCGCAGTCAAGTCAAAGCGGTTTGATGTATGCGCTGGTTTATATGACGTTCCCCGTGATAATGTTGTGGTGTATATGCGCTTTGTCTTACTATGATTATTTTCTGTTATTTTAGTTTCCCCTTTTTTGCTTGAGCCGTTTATTTCCTTTTCTCGCTTCCCTTTCCCTCCTCCGCTCATGGGAAGTGTTCGATTTTATGTGGAGTGTCGCTCGTAAAGCGGCGCGGCGGGGCGGGGCGTGGCGGGGCGTGGCGGGGTGTGGCGGGCCGTGGGCCGGCGGGGCCAGGGATGCATGCCCCGCGACGGCAGGCCCCCGTGCCGCGCCGCGCCGCTCCCCGTCTCGTTTGAGATAACATCCATGAATGATCGATAGGGAATCTCGGAGTGACTGCCGCCGCCGCCGCCGCTGCTGCTGCTGCACCACACTGCGTGCTGTGGCCGGCCGGCGCGGCTGCTGCTGCCGGCCCCGTGCTTTACGGACACACCGGGAGAGAGAGCCCCGTGCCGGGTAGGCAGGCCCGCAACGCGAGGCTGAGTCGGTGCTGCCTACCCGCACGGCGCCCCGGACAGCTGACCCGCTGCCGGACTTTTCCGCGGAAGGAAATGTGTCGCGCTCTCTCGAATAATTTGTGGCGCCAAGCGAAGGAAGACACACAGCCCGGCACGGCACAGCAGGCACAGCCCCCCGGTGGGCTCCCCTCGCCTCCCTCGGGCTCCGCGCTGTGCCCGGTATCGTTAGGTCGGCCCGCCAGACCCTCTAGGCGCGCTTGCTCGTTCGCAGCGTAAATTCTGAGGTGCAACCGCTTCTTGCGCCGTTTTCGTATTTTTAATGAGGGCATAAAGAGGTGAGTAATGAGGGGCGAGACAAGGATAGGGGCTAGGTGTGGTGGGGAGGAGAGAGAGAGAGAGAGAGAGAGAGAGAGAGAGAGAGAGAGAGAGAGAGAGAGAGAGAGAGAGAGAGAGAGAGAGAGAGAGAGAGAGAGAGAGAGAGAGAGGAAGTTTAGAGAGGGAGGGAGGGAAGGAGATGAAGAGGAGAAGAAGTAAAGTCGACTTCTGTGTGGGTCAAGGTATATTTTACCTCTCGTAAGCGAGGAAGCTTTGGTAACGGCCCCGGTCTGGGTCCGGACGGTCCCTGTGGCTTTGTGTCTGAGTGCTCGTCCAGACGTACGGTCCAGGGCGGGGGATGCTTTCCGTCTTGCGGGTTTTGTTTCGCTCTGTTTTCGGTCTAGGTATAATACGCCGCAAGTGATGAATGCTTCAGAAACTTCGCGGAGTCCGCCGTAGGGCCGCAGGGCCACAGGGCCACAGGGCCGCAGGCGGCCGCAGGGCCACAGGGCCGCAGGGCCACAGGGCCACAGGGTTGCAGGGCCACAGGACCCCTGACGGGGAGGGCTGGTGGCCGGCATGCGGGTGCCGTGTGCCGTCTGTCACGTGCCGCGTGCGGCCGCATGACAGGTCGTGTGTGCGGGACAAGTCTGACCCGGCCCGGCCCGGCCCGTACCGCCGGCCGCCCTGGAAGTTGGGCTGGCCGGGATGTGTGGATATGTGCGCCCAGAGCAGAGCCTGCAGCAGAGCCGCCATTAGGAAGCGGAGGGCCAGATAGTTTTGCACAGTCTAAACTCGACCAAGTGCACTTTCACGAGGGTGGGCCGAAGCCAACCAAAGGCTAATACACCGCCCGGGCCGGGCCCGTGTCAGCGCTGCAGCGCTCCCCGAGCAGAGCCGAGCAGAGCCGAGCAGAGCCGAGCCGGGGGTTAGGACACACTCCCGGCTTGCCTCGGCTTTTGCCGCCGGAATCGTCCTGGAATTTTCTTCTCGACGCTTGGAACTCGAGCCGAGCACCACCAGCGCCGACCCGGGCGCCGCAACTTGCGGCGTTGCGAGCTCGTGAATTCGCTCTTGTTATTCCCCCCCGACAGGGTTGTAACTAGCGGTGTCTGCTGCGGTGCGGGGATCTGGGTCAGGCCGAGTGGCACCCCGGCCACGGCCTGAACGGGGGGCGTAGCGTGGCGGGGCGGGGCGGGGCGGGGCGTGGCGGGATAACAGGGGACCGAGGCGAGCATTTTTGCGGCAACGCCGTTTGTTTGCGTCGAAATCGGAAACTAACGCGTGGCGCGCTGGACTAATCCGGAAGGAGTGAGCCTCGGCCGGCAGAGGCGCTCCGGGCCGGGTTGGGGTCGGCGGCGTTAGCGTGGCATGGCCGGGCATGGCGTCAGGGGAAGTGGGCCAAACTCGCCCGCAAAGCTCTGCGCCACGCTCTTCGGGCGGACAGGACAGCCGCCCTGCGGGGCCCTGCGGGGCCCTGCGGTGCGTCGCTTCGTGCTGCTTTGCGACGGCCGCGTACGAGCTCCCCGACGACGCCAGGATCCCCACGGCTAGGCCCCTCCGGCCCCTTCCCAGTTACCGGGCTGTCGCTGTCGCCTTGGCTCCCTTCCGCCCGGCCGGAGAGGAGGACCGCTCCCGCACTGCCCCCTCACTGCCCCCTCACTGCCCCCGCTGCCGCCGCTGCCGCCGCTGGCCGCCGCCGGTCGCCGCATCTCTCATGGCGCCGCGCCCGCCCCGCCCCCGTCGCGCCCCCTGCCGCCCAGTCAGGTCTCAGGGCAGGTGATGTCGGGGATGTTTTCGTGATCGCTGCTTTAACCTGTTGTCATGACGCCGGCATGCTCAGCCAGCCCAGCCCAGCCCGCCGCGCTCTGCCAGCTCATTGCCCCCCGCGGCGCCGCGGCAGCAGCGCCCGACTTAATTTGCCCTCCCACTATCCCTTCCCTTCCATCCCTCCGTCGCCGTGCCCTGCCAAACTTTCCACTCTTGATCCCCCCTCGGCACGGCCTCGGCACCGCCATGCGCGCGCGCGCACACACACTCACTCACACACACACACACACACACCACACACACACACACACGCGCGCGCGGCACCGCCGCCACCGCCGCCGCCGCCCTTTTCTGCACCGTTTCACGTCCCGATTTAATCCCTCCCCCAAAGCAGGGGCTCACTAATTCGTAGCCGTTCGGTCCCGCGCGGCGTTGCTTCGCGTTGCTTCGCGGCAGCACTAGTTTGGCCGCGCTCTGTCGCGTGGCTGTGCTCCCGCTCCGGGTGTTGTTGGCGCCGTGACCTTCACGGGGACGATCGCGGCCGCACGCCGTCCGAACGCCGTCGTCAGGCTGCTCAGGGTGATCCTGGGAGGGCAGTGGACGTGCGCGGGGAGGCGGTCGACGCGGACGTTCGCGGGCTGGAGGCTCCCCCCGGTGACAGCGGCTCCGGTCGGGGACCCGGCCCCGCCGCCCCGCCGCCGCCCCGCCTCCATCTGGCCGACGTGCCCACTAATTACACTGCCAATCTCGTCGGCACGAGGAAGGCCCCGCGAGGCCCCGAAGAGGACTACGTATCCCCGAAGAGCCAGAGTCCAATCCCCACAGGGCACACGGGGGCGGGGCAGGGCAGGGCACAGCACAGGGCCGCGGCCGACGGCCGTGCCACGGTCGCCTCGATACGTATCACCTTGCGGACGCAACCAAGAAGAAAGCAATCAGTGTGAGAAAGAGGAAGAGGGAGAGGGGGGGAGAGAGAGAGAGAGAGAGAGAGAGAGAGAGAGAGAGAGAGAGAGAGAGAGAGAGAGAGAGAGAGAGAGAGAGAGAGGTATAGTATAAGAGCACAGGCGAGCTGGAGAGAGATTTGCTTTAAAAGTCGTCTCCCTTATCAATAATTGGCGGGAAAGGAAGAGGAGAAGCAGGGAAAAGTTTGGGGCAGCGTCCCTGGCTGCCGCTGGTGGCGCTGCCTCCGCTGGCGCGGCCGCGATTTCGATGTCGGCTCCCTGGCCTGCTAACCAGGGCTTGCCGATTGCGGTGGAGCCTCGAGCCGGTCGGGGGCCCAACTTTTACAACATCGTATTATCGAGAGGAGAGGAGAGGAGAGGAGAGCGGGTGGGAGTCGTGGAGACAGGGGGGCTGCGCCGCACTCTGCCACGCGTCGGCCTGCGCGGTTTCCACGCAAATGGAAAAAAGTCATTAAAATATTATTTTTCCTTTTTTTTCCCCCCTCTTCCCTTTTCTGCGTAAAACTTTGGGATGGATTTCTAGTGAGTCGCACGTGGGGGTCTGTGGCAGCGCAGGAGATGTCTCCCCACGGGGAGATGTTGCCGACTCACTCACACACACACACACACATACACACACACACACACGTGACAAAACTTGCACCCGCGCTTCTGTTTTATCGTGTTTTGGAGGATATATACGCGGCGGGAACGGCAGGCCAAGTCCCTCCCTCTGCTGGATACTGCGGTAGCAGACGCACCTCCCCTCGGCCACAGCCTCAGCGCAGACACAGGGAGTCCGCTGGCCGCTGGGCCTGCCCCTGCTGCCCCTGCTGCCCCTGCTGCCCCTGCAGCCCCTGCTATCCCTGCTGCCCCTGCTGCCCCTGCAGCCCCTGCTATCCCTGCTTCCCCTGCTGCCCCTGCTGCCCCTGCTGCCCCTGCTGCCCCTGCAGCCCCTGCTATCCCTGCTGCCCCTGCTGCCCCTGCAGCCCCTGCTATCCCTGCTTCCCCTGCTGCCCCTGCTGCCCCTGCTGCCCCTGCTGCCTCTGCTGCCCCTGCTGCCCCTGCCCACCACGACAGCGCTGTTGGCGTCGAAGTGTTTACCCGCCTTGGTGTAAACTTTATGAGCAGAGTGCGCCGACTTTTCTTTTCGCGCAGTCGCGCTGTGTGTGTGTGTGTGAGTGTGTGAGCGGCGCTGGACTGGACCTCCCCGCCAACCTGCCTGCCGCTGCCGCCCCGTGGAAAAGTTTTCGCTCATCTTTTGCCGATTGTGCCTTCCCTCTGCCCTCGCGGCCGGCCGCTGGCGACAGCGACGCGGACGCTAGGCGATGCCGACGCCGCTCGCCGCTACTCGCCGCATTGGCCTATGGCGGCCTCTGGCGGCCTCTGGCGGAGGCCAGGCCCAGGCCTGCGGAGGACGGCTGCGGCTGGACTCCGAGGAAGTCGTGTTTGCTGGGACCAAGTTGTGAATGGACCCTTATTTGGTGCGATGGATCGGGCTGGGCCGGGCCGGGCCGACAGAGTCCAGGCGTAGCGGGTGTAGCGGCGCGCGATAGCGGGCGGCCCCGGGGGGCGGCGCAGGCGGCGCACCGCACCGGCCCCGGGCCCCGGGTGGTGGCCGTCGGCGGGTCGGCTAGATTAGGGCCCCTCTGTGTCCCCCGCTTCCGGAGACGCCCCGTCGGAAGCAGGCGGTGAGTGTGTTCGGTCCTGGAACACGCTCTCGAGCGCCTGGACGGCGGCGTCCTCGCGCCCACTCCTCTCGCCCCCGTTGGAAGCAGGCGGTGAGTGTGTTCGGTCCTGGAACACGCTCTCGAGCGCCTGGACGGCGGCGTCCTCGCGCCCACTCCTCTCGCCCCCGTTGGAAGCAGGCGGTGAGTGTGTTCGGTCCTGGAACACGCTCTCGAGCGCCTGGACGACGGCGTCCTCGCGCCCACTCCTCTCGCCCCCGTTGGAAGCAGGCGGTGAGTGTGTTCGGTCCTGGAACACGCTCTCGAGCGCCTGGACGGCGGCGTCCTCGCGCCCTCTCCTCTCGCCCCCGTTCCGCTATCGTCAACGTCTGTACGAACTAAAAGTGCGCGCGTCGCCGGCCCCGGCCGGTTGGGGTGGGGCAGTCCCGGCAGGCCTCACCTGTGACAGACAACACAATGCCTTATCAGCGTCCAGCTCTAATGGCCTTCCTTTCAAAGCGTTCGCAGTGGGACCGGGCGTCGGCTGGCTCGGGCGTAGGCGCAGCGCGCAGCCCCCAGCCGCCAGCCGGCCCGGCCCGGCTAACCGAAAAATAATTCTGTAAGGAAGCAGATGGTCGTGGTGATACAGACCCCTACCGAGGCCTGAGGGCGAGGCCGGCGAGGGCCGCCGCGTGTCTGTGATAAGGAACAGGGGCGGAAGCGGAGAGCGGGTGGCGGGCGGGGCTGGGCTGGGCGGGGCGGGGCGGGGCGGGGCGGGCCGAGCTACGAGCCTCGCTGCCCTTTGTGTTTGTTTTGATTGAGGAGGAAGCGGGCGGACCCTGGTGGAGGGAGCACGTCCTCTGCCAGGACGACGACGACGACGACGGGGAAGACCACCAGGATGACGGGGGGCACGAACGGGGCGGCGTCGCGCGTCGCGCGGAAGTCATTGCGGCCCTCCGGTTCTCCTGCTCCGTGACGTGACGCGGATGAATGATGCACGGCCTGAGCACACAGTGCCAGGCACGCGACACGCACGTGACACGCACGCGCGGATGAGTCACCCGGTGGATGCAGCGGATGTGTCCCCGACTGCTGCTGCTGCAGGTGCCTGCCGGCCTGCCCAGCAGTGGCGGTCGATGCCGGCCGGCCGCTCCAGACGACGACCGCGTCGCTATTTATAGACGGCTTAGAGTCGATAAGACATGCAGACTAGGAGAGTCTACCGGGAGAATCCGTGTCTGTCACGGCAGTCAGTATCGGACTCTCTTCCCTTTCCTTTGCCGCGATAAAATAGAAAGGAGCGAAGCGAAGAAATAAAAATACGAGAATGGATGTTTGGTAAAGGGCGACGGAGCGTCAGGGGATGTCGGGGGGAGTCGTGGCTCTATGGTCGTGGCTGCCCCAGTTCTGTCCCGGAGGCTCCGGGCTCCGGGCTCCGAGGCCCCGGAGGTGGTAGGGGACCGTTTTCCTCGCCAACTCGGCCGGCATACGTCGCAGACCGAGTGGTGGCCGTGCCTGCCGAGCCCGCCGGACCCGAAGCGAGCCGAGCTGAGACGAGCCGAGCCCCAGTATCGTCACTTCCCTCGGCCACACGCAGTGCCCGGTACGGCACGGGCCGACACAGCCCTTTCGCGAAAGGGCAGAGCAAAGTTCGTAAATGCTTCATCTTAAAGGGGCCCTCCCCTCCCCTCCCCTGCCGTGTCCGCCCCCAAGCCGGCACACAACTCCTTATTACAGGAAATTCTTCAGATGAGAACTGCTCTCTGCAGGGAAAACTTTGCTCTAAGAAGTTTTACCTCATGGAAGTTGTTCCTACCAAGAAAACATTCGCAGATCAAAGTGCGCGCGGGGCTGGCCGGCCGGGGTGGACTGCGACGAGGCTGGGGGCGGTCGGGGGCGGCCGGGGGCGGCCGGGAGCGGCGGGGGAGCGAGGGAGATGTTCTCTTCCCCCGTCTGGGCGTGCCGTGCCGTGCTGTGCCGTGCCGTGCGCACCGACCGCAACCAGGAGCGGATAGGGGAGCCAGCCCGGTCCGTGCCAGGGAAGTAAAAATGGAGGAATGAAAGAAGAAAGGAAGAAGTAATTGATATTATGAAGAGGGAGTCGGCGGCTTGGCTCGGCAGCCACGGCGGGGGAGAGCTTTTACCCGCGGCGGGGGCGAGGTGTGGGCGATGTTCCTGGCCGCCCCCGCCGCCCCCGCCGCCCCTGCCGCCCCCGCCGCCCCCGGGCGCACCCGCCGTGCGGTGCAGGCCGCGGCTGGTGGCTGCTGCTGCGGTTGAGTGGTATGTCTGGACACCAGCAGGCGGGGTGGAGGTGAGGTGAGGTGAGGTGAGGTGAGGAGGACTGCTCACGAGTTTGGTAATTGGTGGCGTAGTGCGGCCCTCGGCGCGGCCCTCGGCACGGCCCTGGAGGGCTGGATGCTGGTGACTGAGCGCAGGGGTGAAGGCGTCGCGACGCCGCGGTCGTTTAGGTGCTCGAGACGCAAAGTTTATTCAGAATCTTCAATTGATGATGTCGGTGTCGGTGTGGGTAGGCCGGGAGAGGCCGGGTACCCCCCCCCCCCTCGCGCTGCGGCGGTTGAAGCTGAGAGCACCACCGCACTACCGCCGCGCCGTCTGCCGGATTCTGGCCGCGATTAATCCCCCCCCCCCGCCCCCCCGCCCGCTCCGGCTGGCCTTCCTCCCGGCCTCGGCCCTGCCCGGCAGATGTACTGCGGCACGTCCTGGGCACCGCTGGCATCGCCGTGCGCACACGCACGGAATCAACAAATAAAGGTCCTTCCATGGCAACTTGAGCTGCCCCCGCTGAGAGTGATTTTCCGCGAGCGCACCGCATTCCGCGTCCTCCCGTGCCCCAGATTCTAGCGGACCTCAGCCGGTGTTGGGGGGCCGCGGGGGCCGCGGGGGCCGCGGGGGCTGGGGGCGCCAATACGTGTAATGGGCCCTACCCAGTGAGATGCGGCTGAGCCACCGACACGGGTAATACACCCCGGCCCGCCCCCGGCCTGCACCCACCCCCAGGCCGCCCGCGCTACGTAACGCGCCGTTACCTACCGTAACGTACCGTTAATCCCGCCATGGCTTTATTGGGGCCCCGAAGCATCTCGTCACCCAGCTCATTAAGAGCGAGTCCCGCCTCCACCGGCACTGTATACTTCCCTCTCGCCCACCTTCTCTCTCTGTCTTTGTCTCTTGTTCCTTCTCTCTCTCTCTCTCTCTCTCTCTCTCTCTCTCTCTCTCTCTCTCTCTCTCTCTCTCTCTCTCTCTCTCTCTCTCTCTCCCCTCTCTCTCTGACTGTCATGGCCGTCATGTCTACGTGAAAATTGCCGAGCCAATTTTGAAGTTTTCTGTGTACTATGCCGAGTGACAATACCAGTTCTAGTGCTCAGAGTGTTCACTGGTGATTGAAGTGGTGGTGTGAGTGGAGGAGACTTGTGAAAAAGTGTAGTGCTCGAGTAACTTTGATTTGGAACTGTGACACCTGTTGGCAAGAAGTGAGGTTAGTCGGCTGACCATCCTCACCGCCCACTCTGATTCCAACCCACCACCTAGGTTGGCAATGCTGAGCAACATCAGTGAAGAAATAGGTTGGCAGCTCTGACATCTCACCGGAGCAGACGACCCCAAGTCAAAACAAACAATGGCGGAGAACTGCACTCATTGTGAAGAATCATTACCATACGAACATGCTGTCTGCATCGAGGGCTGTCTTCTGCATTTCGATTGTGCTGGAATTAAGGAAACTACTTGGAGGAAAACCGACAAGACCAAGTGGAGGTGCCATCGATGCCGTCACAGCAAATCAAATGGTGATGGTGAAAAAACTGTCGTCACAGCAGACTTCATGAGGACTGTCTTGGAGAAGTTGACCAAGCTTGAAAAATTGGAGAAGAAGTTAGAAGCGTTCGACAAGTTCTCTTCTGTCATTGAGGGCCTTGAAAAAAGTCTCCAATTCCTGAGTGACAAATATGATGATATGACCGTGAAGCTGAATGATCAACAGTCCCTCATCAGTGATCTGAAAAAGGAAGCAGAAAACAAAGACGAGATTATTGCAGACTTGGAGATGAGAATGGTGAACTCAGAACAGTATGCTCGCAACAAAAATATAGAAATAATTAATGTTCCATATGACAGGAATGAAAACTTGGTCCGTGTTGTGAGCAAAGTGGCAAGTGAAGTTGGCGTTGAATTTGAAGATGAAGATGTTGATGTTGTGCACAGAATTCCCACAAGAGGCACCGGGGTCCCCAAGATTATTGTGCAGTTTAAAAACAGAACAATACACTCCAAGTGGATGGACAAGAGGCGTCAAAGTGTTCCTGCTGCAAGGATAGTGCCTGGTTCTCCTGCAGGTAGTAAGGAGGTCAGATTTTTCCGGCATCTTGCTGAACACTGGAGAGTCCTACTGTGGGAGGCAAGACAGAAGGGTGGCCCACTGGGCTATAAATTCATATGGTTCAGTGCCAACAAAATTATAGCCAAAAAGGGACCTGAGGACAATAGTGTGAAAGTTTTGTTTACCAAGGAGGACTTGAATAAACTTGTGTAGTAATTTGTGAGCAAAGATAGTGATAAAGTGTCAATAATATTTATGGATCTTGTGGACTGTGACACTAAAGAGTACCTGACTAGAATATCTGAGAAATTTTCTAATTTTGTTAAAATTGTACATATAAATGCACAATCCTTAAATGATGTTGATCATTTTTCTGAGTTTAATTATCTTTTTGTTAACAGTGGTATTGAGATAATTGCAGTGAGTGAAACATGGTTTAATGAAAGTAGTACCCCATCTATACCAGGATATAAAGAGTACACTGTCAACCGTACTGAGATGAAAGGAGGTGGAGTAGCAATATATTTAACAAATGAATTTGAAGGTA
Organism: Odontothrips loti; assembly: GCA_038380765.1. NCBI lineage: Eukaryota > Metazoa > Arthropoda > Insecta > Thysanoptera > Thripidae > Odontothrips > Odontothrips loti. The sequence continues at coordinate 7,709,934 of CM076244.1, read as the reverse complement.
AGATCTTATCAACATCGAATGGTAAGGCTTCTTTTCCTGAGTTTATTCTGATGGAAGTGTGTGGTAAAACTGACAAGTTTCTTGTTGCTTGTGTATACAGACCTCCTAAAATAGGTCACATTGATATATTTTTTAATGAAGTACTATCTTCTTATATCACGAAATATAAGTATACTATTGTATGTGGTGACTTGAACCTGTGTCTAGAAAGTAACCTGACTGAGACTAAAAGAATCTTGAATCTGTTACAGGAGTATAACCTAGAAATGTTGCCCTTTAATAAAACTTATCGTTTATCCTCGACTTGTGAAACTACCCTTGATATTGTTGCTAGCAATTGTCGTGAGTTACTGCTGGAGTTTGGCCAGACACCAGCCCCTGGTTTTTCTAAACATGATCTCCTTTACAGTATCTTTAATTTTTCTAAGCCAAAGAGAGAACCAAAAGTGATAACTTACAGAGATCTTAGTACCTTCTCTAGGGAAGCATTTATAAATGATATATGTGCTGTTTCATGGCAATGTGTATATAATGCTAGTGACATTGATGAAAAGGTCAGTATGTTTAATAATATTTTCCTGCAGTTGGTGAATAAACATGCACCTCTGAAAACCTTTAAGACAAAGTGTGGAACTGCTCCATGGATAACTTCTGAAATAAGAAAACTTTTAAGTGAACGGGATAAAGCCAGAAAGAAACACCTGAAAACAAAGTCTGTGGAGGATAATGAACTTTTTAAATCCCTAAAAAATAAATCTAAACAGGCTATAAGGAATGCAAAGATAAAGTATTTTAGAGATCTATTTCAACATTCAAATAACCCTAAAAAAATTTGGTCTAATGTTCGCTTACTAAGTAATGAAAGTGACCCTACTACAGTTGAATTAGTGAATGGTATTACAGCAGAGGACCTAAACAAGTACTATATTAATGTCGGTGCTGAAAGGGAACCTGAAGTCATTGCAAAAAGTATTGAGAAATACAATGATATGTCTATTCCATCAAGAGACAAATTTCATTTTAAGTATGTTTATGTAGATGATATAAAAAGGGCTGTGCTTGATATAAAATCTAACGCTGTTGGTTCTGATGCTGTTCCTATTGTTTTTCTGAAACATTGTATAGATGTGATTGCACCAGTTATTGAATATCTTTTTAATTTTTCTCTTCAATCTAGTGTTTTTCCAATAGCATGGAAAATGGCAAATGTCAAACCAATACCAAAGTGTAAGCAACCCTCTACATTCAAAGATTATAGACCTGTAAGTATACTTAGTGTCTTAGGTAAGGCTCTTGAGAAACTTGTTCAGTCACAGGTTGTTGAATATCTTGATGAGCATAATCTTATGAATCCACTTCAATCTGGATTTAGGAAATATTGTGGCACAACAACTGCATTACAGAAAGTAAGTGATGACATAAGGAAGGGAATAGATGATAGATTAATCTCAATTCTAGTTCTGTTAGACTTAAGTAAAGCGTTTGATTGTGTGAATCACTCACTTCTTGTAATTAAACTAAGACTTTTTGGTTTCTCTGACTGTGTCATACAATGGTTCAATAATTACTTATCCAACAGATTTCAAAGAGTCTTCATTAATGATAAGAACTCCTCACTTTGGGAATGTATTAGTACTGGTGTACCACAGGGAAGTGTCCTTGGCCCATTGCTTTTTGCTCTATACATAAATGACCTTCCTGAAATCCTGGAAAAATGTAATTTCCATATTTATGCTGATGATATTCAATTGTATGTACATTGTGATAAACAAAATGTTAATGAGTCAGTGTGTGAACTTAATAGAAACATCAGTAATGTTGTTGAATACCTTAGAGGACATAATCTTCATGCAAATGCTGATAAAACACAGTCTATTATTATTGGGACCAGAAAATATTTAAACATGCTAGATAAGGTTGAGAGTATTGTTGTTAATGGTGAGACCGTTAAGTATTGCTCCAATGTGAAAAACTTAGGAGTCATCTTTGATGAGACACTTTCTTGGAAAGAGCATGCGAGGATTTGCAGTAACAAAATATTCTCTATTCTATCCCAACTTAAAAGAAACGCACCATGTATGCCTGAAGATGTAAAAAAAATTGTGATTCAATCTATAGTGTTCCCAACCATTGACTATGGCTTACCAATAAGATGTAATATGAGTGATGAGACATTAAGTATTTTACAAAGAGCCCAAAATGCTGCTGTGAGATTTGTTGGTAATGTTGGAATCATGAAACATGTCACTCCACTTTATGTTAAATATGAATGGCTTAAAGTTAAAGAAAGACTTGAACTCACCTTAGCCTCAAGCATGTGGAAAACCATAAAATATAAATCTCCATCATATTTGTATGAGATGGTGAATTTTAACCATAAAAGTCAATGCCGAACAAGATCTAATGAAGGGAAACTTATTCTGCCCAGTCACAGAACAGAATACTATTCTAAGTCAATATTACTTATGTCTATAAAAATATGGAATAAATACGACATTTTTAAATATCTTAAATATACCACACCATATGTTTTGAAAAGAGATCTCAAGTTAAAACTTGTAGAAAGATATCAATGTTAACATTTTTCATGTATGTCTTATGATGTGTACTAACTACTACTTAAAACTGTTATTGTTTTTTTTTTTCTCTTTATTTTGTGTTTATTGTTAAATTGAATGTAAAACAATTATTTTTTGTTAAGAGCTGAGAGCGGGTAAGGTGTAAGCGGGGCTATTTCAGCCCTTTTCCGAACCCTAATAAATAAATCAAATAAATCAAAAATCTCTCTTTCTCCCACGACAGTAAAGCGAAATGCGCGCCCCCGGGGGAACATTTGGACACTGCGCCGTCTGACGGCACCGACGACGACTCTTTGAAGAAAAGGTGCCGGAAATGGCGCGGCTACGACGTCGTCGGGTTGGCGGTGGAAAGTGTCGCCCCTTCCCCGGCCCGGACTGAGTGCCGCGGAGTACAGCCGAGTGCTGCCCGCGGAGGCCGCATCACGCGTTGCCGAGGCACTCGAGGACGGCGTCACGCGGCCGCATCGGGGCGCCTTCATTCATTCATTCATTCCATTCCACCCAGCGCGTGCGCCCGGGATGAGAATCGGAGAGGGGATCATTTATATCCTGGGGACGTGCACACGCCTTTTCCTCGGGCTGCAAAATCTGCCCCTCCCCCTCCCCCTCCTCTTCCTCTCTCTCTCCATGCGATCCTCTTAACACTTGAAAGCGACACACCCCCACCGCTACCTCGTGGCGGTGCCGCGCGTGTCTCCCCCCCCCTCCCCCCTCCTGCTCACACATACACACCTTCCCACCACCTGACATCTCTCCTCCCTCCTCTCCCCCGAATGCTTCCATTTCTTTCTTCTTCTTCTGCTCCCTCTTTGCGTGCTCTCGCCTTCCTCTCTCGGCATTAGGAGCGAGAAGTGCGCAATATCCCATCCCGGAGCCTGGCCGGGCGGTAGACTGCACCATCACGCTTTCATTCCTTGCATAAACTCTTGTTCACGCCGCGTCAGGCCGAGTCAAGCGATTCGGCTCTGCCCGGTCTGTGCTGGGCTGGGCTCTGCTGAGGGTCGGCTCGTCGGTGCTCTAACGAACGCCCCCCCCCCCCCCCGCGTGGCCGCCGCCGTACACAGCCAGGGCGCCAGTGACGCCCTGGAGGATGGTTTTGTGGAGCCGCATTCTAACGTACGATTGTCTTTTCTCTCCCCTGCAGACGACGGGCAACATCATGAACTTCTGCGAGGTGGGCCTCAAGATCTCGGGAGTGGCGCCCATCAGCAGCCTCGCCGCCGTCACCGTGGGCAACGCCACCCTGTCGTCGGTCACCGTCGGCTACACGGAGCGGCACACCGTCGCCTTCCTCGGCTCCCAGGACGGCGTCATCAGAAAGGTAAGTCCGTCTAGACGTTGGCAGCACCTGGTTGCCTGTGCCCGGTGCCTCCCGGTGCCGCGAGTGTTGGCTGGCGGCACTGCTTCTGCCTCTCCCTGCGGGGGGTCTCGTTGGGTCCGCTGTGATACGGGGCGGTATGTGTGGAATTGACCGGGTCCGGAGGCCCGGAGCCTTCCGGGGGGAGGCCTCGTGGTGGTCGTGGGGACGAGGGGTGGCGCGGGGCGCGCGGGGCGGTCCCAGTCGGGGGTAGCGTCCAGAGCTGCTTGCACGTCTCGTAAAACCTGATGCTGGCTGTCTGCTCCACTCGCTCCCCGCCCCCCGGCCCCCGGCGTCAGGCCCTCCACTACGACTCCCCGTTTTTGCGCTATTTCCAGCTCACATGGGATGACCTCCTTTCACGCTGAGAAGTCGTTAATGAAACCGCCAGGGGTAATCCCACCACCCCGCCGCCGGCCTCCCCCGTTCTCGCTCTCCTCCTCCTCGCCCTTCTTCTTCTTGTTCAGGAGGAAAAATCGGCCAGAGAGGCGAGAGGGTTAGAGGGTTAGCCGGACGTTTGGGGCACATCGTGCGGCCGGGCCTCGCCCTGGCAGCCCGGGGCCTGGCCTGGCCTGGCGGCCTGCGCTCGGCCAGCCGCTGCTGCCGGACCATTTTCCCGGAACGCAAAGAAAAGGATGGCGAGGAGAAAAATGAGAGAGTCGGCTTCGATTCTGAATCATCCGCCCTGCCGCCCACGGCCCACGGCCCACGGCCCACGGCCCAGCGGACCAGCGCCGTGGGGGCCGAGGACCGCGAGGGCTGGGCTGCGGCCGCGAAGACCCGCGTGCACGTGTGCTGCCTGTGTGCGTGTGCGTGTTGTGGCTTAGCCAGGCGGTGGCGATGCCCCACCCCTGCAGGTACCCCCGCCCCCCGCCAACAGGGACGGGATAGGAGCACGTTATCACCCCCGCTTTCCCATTCTTTCGCGTCCTTCCATCCCTTCGCAGCCGTTTATCCTTCGACAGCGAAAATCCCCTTCTTTTTTGGCTGCACGGCGGCGCCGAGGACCGAGGCCGTTCCGGGCGGGGGCGGGGGGCGGGGGCGGGGGGCGGGGGCGGGGGCGGGGGCGGGGGCGGTGGTGGAGCTGGGGGCGTACCCAGCACCCAGCCGTATCAGGCCGTACGTCGGCGCCGGTCCCGGAGAGGTGAGGCGACTTTACACACTAGCGCCCTGCAAAGAGCGTCCAACGCATGTGAAGAGATTCAAGCGTCTCCTGCTTCCAGACCGCTCACATGTTAGTCGTATACTGCTCGGACCTGTGCGTCACCCGCCGGTCAGGGAGGGGACGGGGGGGGGGGGAATGTCTGCCGCGTCCGCTCCACTGCACTCCAAAGGGAGGGAACAGGGTGAGGGGGAGGGAGCCCGCGACGAGTTGGCCGCTGGGAACGGCTCGACGTCGCACCTTCTTGGCGACGCAACGCGATGACTCGGTGTGTGTGTGGGGGAAGGGGGGGGATTAATCGCACGTCAGCCGCCCCTACGCCCCTGGCGTGGTGTAGTACGTACTCGGGCTGCTGCACACACACACACACACACACACACACACACACACACACACACACACACACACACACACACACACACACGCATATCTCTGGCCGCGAAGAAGCCACCCCCAGCACATCATTCCCGCCCCCGACTCCGCCGCGGCACGGTGCAGCGGTGGTTGTTGTTATGCCGAGGAACGATATGAATGGGACGGTAAAAGTGCCCCGTATTTCCTGGCGCCCTCCCCCCCCCTCCCCCTCTAGCCCTATGGCGGCCGCTCCAATCAGAAGCACGCATCTGGTGTGCCGGCTAGCAGTGCTACCGCTTGCTTCTTCTTCTTCTTCTTCTTGTTGCTTTCTCTTTTTTTGTGATCCGCTCGGGCTTTGGTCTTGTTTTCGGGCGGGGGGATGAAATATAACATAACGCTCCGCCATAATATCATTGCAGGAGTGAGTAATCGCTTGTAGAGCTGTCCCGTGTGCAGAGCGGGATGAAAAAGAGATTAAAATCACAGTCGACAACTTTCTTTATGTGCCCTCCATAAACAAAAAGCAAAGAGGGTTCTGGGGGGGGGGGGGGGCACTCGGCTCCAATTCGCGGGCAATTGGATCGCTGTCACTGTTGGTTTTTCTTTTCCTGTGCCGTGTCGCACTGTAGGGGCCCGGGTTCAAATACCGCCGGCGTAGGTGGGATTTTCTTAGCTCGGCATGTGCCCTGCCCTCCCCCGTGTCGGTGGGATGTGCGCTGAGGTGATGTAACACAGCCTCTCTGCTGCTGCTGCCGCCGCCGCCGCCGCCGCCGCTGTACGGAAGTTGTCGCCCCCTTCACCTCGCCGCGCCCCACCTGGCCCCGCCTCCTCGGCCCTTTTCTTTCATCGTTTCTCACCCCGGTGCCCGCCCAAATTGTTGTCATTCTCGGGGCCGCCGCTCGCTCGCTGCTCCGTCTCCTTGGTGGCGGGGCCCCCGCAGCCCCCGCGGCCCCCGCGGCCCCCGCGGCCCCGCCGTGCCGACAGGCAGACCCTGCTTGCATCGCTGCTGCTGCCTCGTCTTTAGCAATCTTGAAAAAGATTTTATTGCACGGTGTGCCGTGCATTCCTGGCGGTTATGGGCATGAGCCGGCGTGAGCGCGCCCCTTCCCTTCCTCCCTCCCTGCCGCTCCCTTCCGCCCGCTCCCGCCCTCCTGCCTCTGCACGCCCCTTCCCTTTCTCCCTCCCTGCCGCTCCCTTCCGCCCGCTCCCGCCCTCCTGCCTCTGCACGCCTCTGGCTGCGCTGAAAAGTTGTACGCGCGGGTCGCGGGGCCGCGGTGGATATTGCCTCAAGCATATCCTCCCACAATAAGAACCACGGCACCAACGAAACCATGCCGAGGAGAAAAGCGTCGCGGTATTCGAACCCGTGACGCGCCGAGTGGGCCGAAGCTCCACGCCGCGCGGCGGCTCGGCGGCGACCTCTTAAAGCAAATTGCATAGCCGACATGAAATTGAATTCCTCCTGAACGACACCGGGACGTGAGTCGATTTCGCAACCGGTTGATGTACAACGGCAATCCATCAAGGCACACGGAGCTGGGCTGACGCGGTGGTGGGAGCGGCGGGCGGCCGGGGCCGTGCCGGGCCGTGCCCTGTGCGAGGCGAGGCCGTGTCATCCGTGCCCGTGCCCGGCGGACCGGTCAGTTCGCTCGCGTGAGAAATCTTATCGGCTGTCTTGCGAACGCGGAGCTCGCAGCGAGTGCGCTGGGCGCCTGGCTGGGTAGGCAACCCCGGCTGCTGCAGGCGTGCGTGTCGGGCGGGCCGACCTACCTCCGCAGGCGCTTTCGGACGCCGCCGCGCCGCTCCCCGCCATGGCACGATGAGCCCCGTACGCGCGTACGCAGCCAATCCATTCACCTGACGGGACGGGACGGGCGGCAGCTCGGCAGCTCCGCCCGCTTCTCCTACTGTTTCTTTCCATTTATTTCCTCTGCTTTCAATCCCGCTGATTTTCCCCCGCGGTAGCCGAGCCGAGACGACAGGCCCTCTGGCCGGGCGGGGCCGGGCGGGGCCGGGCGGGGCCGGGCGGGGCCGGGCGGGGCCGGGCGGGGCCGGGCGGGGCCGGGCGGGGCCGGGCGGGGCCGGGCGGGGGGTCCTCTCCTCTTCACGGCAGGAGGATTACGGCGGTGAGGTGATGCGCGTCTGTGTGGCTTTTGGGCCCCGCCGCCCTCTGCCCCGCCGCCCACGCCCCGCCACCCCGCCGCCCCGCAGCCCGATGCCACGCCCGGAATTGATCTGACAGCGCACAGCGCTCGACGAGGGAGGGTTCCGACGATTTTGTTTTCCTCCTTTCATTTGGCAATCGACAGTTTCCTCATCCATTCAGGCGCCCACTCTGCGTGCACTATTGTACCTACGGGCGCCCTCGGCAGCCCTCGGCAGCCCTCGGCAGCCCTCGGCAGCCCTCGGCAGCCCTCGGCACGCAGCGCTGTGCGCTGTACGCGTGTTCGACGGCAATTAGGCACCTTTTTAGACGTTTTGAAGTGGACTGTTACCGAGCGGGAGGTCGGCGCTGTTGTCTCCCCCGCGGTTTGTGTCGCTCGGCTCGGTACGCTGCAGCTGCACTCGACCAATTAACGCCAGTGGCAGCGATTTATTTTTTTCTGCGCGGCGCGGTCGCAAGGGCGAACTAGCAGTGTGCCTATGACGTGACTAGCATTCGATTCGAGCACCCCACTGGGTGGCCCCGTTGAAGCCTGCGGGTGCCTGCGGGTGCCTCCGGGTGCCTCCGGGCGCTCCGGTGAGCGGCGGGGCCGGGAGTCGAACCCCGGTCCCGTCCGTTCCGGCGTACTGCAGCGCCATTGACGTCGCAGATGCGTGGGTCTGCGCTGTGGGGCCGCGGCCGGGCCGGGCCGCGAGGAGAAGCGGCAGAGAGTCCGAGATGGACGCGGGAGATAGACGCAGTTCCAGGAACCGAATGCGTGACTGCGTGACAGTCTAGCGACTGGTGTTAGTTGGAGTTATCTCCGTATCTACGCCACTGGTTGACGCGGTGTGCCCGTGGCTGCCCCCGTGGCTGCGCCTGCGCGGCTGGGCCCGTGGGCCTTGGCAGGGCCTTGGCAGGGCCTTGGCAGGGTTTTGGCAGGGCCTTGGCAGGGCCTTGGCAGGGCCTTGGCAGGGCCACGGCAGCCCATGGCAGGCCTGCCGAGGCGAGGCTTGTCAGGGAACTCCTTACCGCGGCCCGATGGGCTCCAATGGCCCCCCGATGACGACCCGAGATAGCTTGACGCGGCGGGGCGTGGCGGGGCGTGGCGGGGCGTGGCGGTCCTTATGTACCTGACTGGGTGTCACGGTAGCGTGGCCGGGCTGCCGCTCTGCCAGGCCGCCTCGCCATCCGTCGCCCTCGATCAGGGATCGGGCTGCTCTCCTTTGGCGAGGACCGACGAATACCAACCACTCGGGCAGCTCGCCGCCGAAGCCAATCATCTGACTTTCTGCACGTCCATAGGCCTATTGACAAAATTACTACTCCAGCTATGGACAACATTTTTATTTGTCCACAATTGGAAACAATTTTTTTTTCGTCTGGACTCACAAATTGTGTCCATTGGCTGTGGACGTGCAGAATCGTCTATAGCCATGTCCATGAACTTTTTCCGCGTGGATGGCCCCTCATCGGGAGACGTCGGTGCGGCCGTTCTAGAATCATCAGAAGAGGAAATTCTGTTTGTGCTCAAACTAACTCTAGTACCATTCCTAGAACAGCTCGAGCGGGGACGAGAGAGTCTCCTGTTCCGCGAATGGGCCGTGCTATGCTCACTGTCGGCGGACAGGACGGGACGGGACTGTCACGCAGCACATCGGCCCAGCCCCGCCCGGAGCCGGTGGCCGGACACTGGCACTGGCTTAGCGGTGTGGCTGTGGCCCGGCCCCCCTCTGGTCCTCTGGGTATTGGACACGTTCCCCTCAACAGGCCGCGCCGAGCCGCGCGCTGTGGGCTTATGTCCAGCCGTGTCGCGCCCCCGCCGCGTCCGCCGCCCCCACCGCCCCCTCTGCCTCCGGGCTGCCAATATTTGGGTCCAGCCCTAAGCCTGTGTGACGCGCTGCGCACAGCCTCCCATCGCCTCACCACGCAGGCCGGCTCCCAAGGATTCATGTCCGATCTCTTTCTTGTTGCTGAGAAGGCCATTGTGGGCCACTGTTCGTAGGCGGGGTGTTCCCAACGGCCCGCGGAGGCGCACAGTACAGCCCTCGGCCGGTGTCCTTGGTATTGATGCCGTGCCCTCTGCCCTCCGTGGAACCCGAGCTGGCCGCAGGAGGTCCTGCCGAGTCCTGCCGGCTCCTGCCGCGGGGGGTGTTTTCCTCGGTTGACAACCCCCGCCTTGCTGCGCCCCTGCGGACCCTCCGGACCCTCTGGCCTCCGGGCCGTCCGGCCTCCGGGGCACGGCGGGCTCCGCTAACGCGGAAGGCGAGCGCCCGGCCCCAGAGCCCCTCCGAAGGTCCCTCCCGCCCCGCACGCACAGATTTGGAGGAAACGGAAATGGGCGCGGCCGACTCTCGGCTTCTCTTATTCTTAGCAGTTTCTCCCCTTCTACTTCCCTCAGGCCGCTTTTTTATACTTTTATTATTTTGTGTGTGTGTGTGTGGGGGGGGGGGGGGGGCTTGTGGACCGTAACTGAACTAAACCACGACAAACAATAATGGCTTCTGGTTTTGTGAATCACGCATTGTGATATCACTGTTTTCGAAATTGCAGTACATACAGTGGTTATTGCAGTGAAATAGTAACACGCTCCGTATGCGAACTTTATTGCAACTTTGTCGCAAACAGTTTGTAGTACAGTGTATTGCGGGCCCATTACGTCTTATGGACAGTGTATCGCTATTCCTTGCAAGAACAATTTGTGTTGCAATGTTAAACACAGTGATGTGGCCTTAAGAAACCCGTTTCTTTTTTCTTGTTCCTAACGGGTGAATTCCCGCCGGTTGTTTATTCCTCATTTTTGATTCGGAGCTCCTCCTTATCGTTTGGTGGGGCCGCCCGGCCGCCTTGCATCTTGCGGGGACCCCTGCTTTGCAATGCAGCAGCCGCGGGCCGGTTGGGGCCGGGTGGGGCGGGAGGCGCCGGACTCTTTGCATTGCACAGGACTTTCTTGCTCACCGCTCACCCTCGGCCCGGCCGGCCCCGGCTGCGGCAGCCCCGTGACTTCTCTGCACCACCCAGACACGGCCGAGGCCGAGTGAACCGAGGCCGGCTCAGGACGCTCGGGGAGACCGAAAAACCAGCGCACGAGACGAGAGGCCCCCCTGCACCCCGTGTCTCTCGCTGCAGTCGGAACGCATTTGCATGCCTCTCTCTCTCTCTCTCTCTCTCTCTCTCTCTCTCTCTCTCTCTCTCTCTCTCTCTCTCTCTCTCTCTCTCTCTCTCTCTCTCTCTCTCTCTCTCTCTCTCTCTCTCTCTCTCTCTCTCTCTCTCGCTCTCTCTCTCTCTCTCTCGCTCCCTCTCTCTCGCTCCCTCTCATCCTCCCCTACGTTATGCGGCTGACGTCGCAGCGCCAACAGGGCGTGCAAAATGCACCAAGACGTTGCAGATGAGCCCCATCCCCACCCCCACCCCTCACCGCCCGCCCGACCCGCGTCTGCCTGCCTCGGAAAGTATAAAGTATTGTGAGATTTGCCCGGAGAGAGCCGAGCCATCGGGCCGGGACTCCAACTCCAGCCCCAGCCGGCTCCACCCTCCGCACCGCACCGCACCGCACCGCGGCGGTAGGCCAGGCGGCGGCCACATGACGAATGCGCTCGCCAGTGATAACTCGGCGCGCACCCCGCCACACGTGCACATGCACACCACTCACCTCTTTCCTGCCGAGATGTGCCAGGAGCGGACCTGAGGCCAGACCTGTTGGGTAGGCAGTCACGACTTGTGCACGCACGCGTGTCGTGCGGGATGGCCTACCCCAGCACTCGCAGGCGCCCGGCTTCTCCCTGCTGCCCGTCTGTGCTTTGATCTTCGCCGCCGGGTTCTGAACTCGACGTGTGCCGCTGTGGTGGGTCTCGAGCACGGGGTTCGGGGGCTGCGCGCACGGGGTAGATAGGCGACCCGCTGGCCTTTTCGCGCTCGCGTGGCCGCGGCCCATTCCGTCGTCAGGGCGCTGCCGCTGCCGCCGCTGCCACCGCCGCTGCCACCGCCGCTGCCGCTGCCGCGGGGTGTGCGTTCCCCGCTTATCCCTAATCTGCCGCCCGGCCGCACCGCCGCACCGCATTGGCCGGCATGGCCGCCGTTTCCGCTGTCACATTTCATGGCGAGACTTCTGTCGCCTTGAGTCTCGAGTTGGCGGCGCTGTACTCGGCCTGGCCGATAGCGCCCAGGCCGCGGCAGGCGGGGTGGGGGCGAGGGACAGGGCGGGGGGCGGGGCGCGCGGGGGTGGCTTTGAAGGGCCGGCGCCCTCCGTCCTGCCAGCCTGCCGGCGCTGGGGGTGGATATCTCCGCGTCCTCCTCTATTTCAGATAAAATTGAGTGTGGGACGGTCCGGTCACGCTAGCCAGTCTGTCAGTCCCACAGGTGGAGGCGGAGGCCCGGAGGCCGCGCCGCCGAGATAACCTGCAAGGCCGTGTGTGCCGCGAACGCAAACGGAACGTAATTAATGGTCCTGATTACACTCGTTGCTGATGGAGAGTGCGGCCCGGGGAATGTCGAGCAGTCAGGTGTTCCCTTGGTTCCCTCCGGCCGGGCTCCGGTCCCTCCACGCGAAGGGGTTGCAGGCTGCCGATGGGGGCCGCGGGGGGCCGGGGGGGGGGGGGAGGGGCCGCCGGGGGCCGCGGCTTTGTGCCGAGCCTCTCCCTCCAAATTAGTTTTGTAATGGTAATCAGACCGAGCTGGGCCCCGTTTTTCCCCATTTTCATTTCGGAGCTGCTTTCTCGGCCACAAGACGCACGGCGGCGGCGTGGCGGCGGCTCCCCCCTCCCCCTCGCCTCCCAGGCCGGCGCCGCCCCTCCGCCGCCGTGTTTACCCCCGGACTCTTCCCTCCGCGGCGCGCGTACTGCGGCCGGCTTTTTATCGTGCGCTGCGCCAACACCCCCGGACCGGGCGGAGGAAATACACGTTTGTTCCGAGGGGCCGCTGACGGGGGCCGCTGACGGGGACCGCTGACGGGGGCCGCTGACGGGGGCCGCTGACGGGGGCCGCTGACGGGGGCCGCTGACGGGGACCGCTGACGGGGGCCGCTGACGGGGGCCTCTGACGGGGGCCGCTGACGGGGGCCGCTGACGGGGACCGCTGACGGGGGCCGCTGACGGGGGCCGCTGACGGGGGCCGCTGACGGGCTGCGACGCGCCGGGCCTGAAAGATGGAGTGTCGCCTGGAAACCTCGAGTCGGCGCGCCGAACTGTGTTTCTCTTCCATCCATCCGCGGCCGCCCGTCTAAACCTCTCCGCTCCGCTGTGGCTCTGAAAGGGACTTCTTGCGCCGCTCCAGCCTCCAGCCTCCAGTCTCCCGGGGAGCTGGGCTCAGGAGGGGTGGGCCGCGCCGAGCCGACATCCCTTGTGACTGTGACGGCAAGAAAGGGTGCGTTCGCTGTGCGCGCCCTGGCCCCGGATCGGCCCGGACGGCCCCGGCCTGCCCGCCAAGCATGGCCATTGTCCCCAGATCACGGCCTCGGTTTAATCTGAAACCATCTCGGACCTTGGAGCTGAAAGGAGAGGTCGCCCCCGCACAATGAGACCTTATTCACTCACCTGCTCAAGGGACGCTTGGGAGGCGCCGCGTCGCCGCGTGGACCCTATCCCGGCCAAGTTCCATCAGGTTAACCCTTGCCCTAACAAGGGCAGTGGTCGCCGGGCCGCCCTGCCGTGGCCGCTGGGCCCCTCCGCAGCGATACAGTTATACACAGCTGTCATGCCTCTCTTCTCAGAGGCCCGATTCGTGCGCCGAGGATCCCTCTCTCCCGCTCACTTGGCCAGTGGAGACCCCCCGCGAGCGTGTTTATAAATCTGGTCATCAGATTATGGGCGATACCGTCGGATTATCGCACTGGAAGCGACTGGACTCGGCGGCCTGGCAGGTGCGTGAGGGGCCGGTGGCAGCCGCGGTGCGGCGGGTCCATAAAGAACGGTGCTCGGAGGACCCGGAGCCGGGGCACCCGGGGCACCCGGCGGACCACGCAGACGTAACCGGGAGCAGCGGTCCCGAACAGGCGAGCGACGGCCGCCTCGACTCCTCTGTGAGAACCTCGGATTTCAACAGAGCAGAGATAGAATTGTGTGCGGGTTGTTCACCAGTGTCGGCCCGTCGGCCCCTTGGAAGTGTCACTCGGACTGACGCAGGGGGCGGGGCACGCAGGGGGCGGGGCACGCAGGGGGCGGGGCACGCAGGGCGCCCCAAGTCCAGCACCACGTCCAGCACCACGTCAACTCCGCGCCGCGCTGTGATGCGGCCAGATACACATCTGTTCCCAAGGTGTCCCGGCGGTGCTCCGGCAGTGCCTGGACGAGACGCGGCCCTGTCCCCCCCGGCCCTTCTCCCCGCGCATCCGACCGCCATAAGAATAGTCTTTGTCATTTTTATTAGGTTAGTTTAATTTTCTCGGTCTACTTTTTTCTTGTTGTTCTTCTCTGGTCTGGCTTTCCTTTTGAACTGTCTCTTGTTGCCGCCCCCCCCCTCCCCCCGACCTGACCGCTCATCGTGGAGCGTCCGCTTGGGTTACTCACTGCAGCTAAGGAGCCGGAGGAGGAGGCGGCTGGCCAACTCCTCTTTAAGGAAGAACGCGGAAAAACTTTTCCTCCTCGCCAAGTTATTTTTGTTGCGCGTGCTCGAGAAGCCTTTTGTCGCCTCTGAATGAAATTTTCTTCCCGAGTCGTCGGGAGGGCCGCGCTCGGACTATGGAGCAGAGCTTATTGCCGCGCGATGGAGGTGCGGCCAGGGCGGCACCCGGGACTGGGCCGGCCGGAGATGGGCTGCCCGCCAGCGGCGGAGGGGCGCCCACGTGAACCTAACCTAACCCAACCTAACCTAACCTAACCTAACCTAACCTAACCTAACCCAACCTAACCGAACCCAACCTAACCTAACCTAACCCAACCTAACGTAACCCAACCTAACCAACCGACCTCTGGTGTTTTGCTGCGGTGCCGCGGACCCCGTGCATCGAGTGCACACGGCTTGAGGGCCGGGACAACAACAGAGGAGCAGCCGCTGGTGCTGGCGGCCCGCGCCCGCTGCTCGGCCCGCTCTGTCTGACCCCGCCCCTCCCTGCACGGACCATTGAGTCGCTCTCAATACACTTCGACAAGGCGATATGACAATTTTAGGGAGCCCTTTTTGCTTCCTTCTCTTGCTGCATCGCGGAGCACACTCTCACACACAGGGGCAGGACCCCCTTCTCTCTCTCTCCCCCTCCTTTTTGGCAGTGTCCTATATTGGATCGTGATGGCGAGACATTGAGTTGTTCCGGATGGCGTATCAAGGCGAGTGGCCCTTGCGCCGTGCCGCGGAGGAAGAGGAAGGGAGCCGTCGGCGCGGACCGGACCGGAGCAGCCGCGTCTGCTCCTCGTTACTGCCACAGCTACCTCCGCCACCGCCGACGCACACTAGTCGTCGCTGGGGGGAAAAAGTCCACGTTTTATGGCCGTTGCCGCGGGCTGTGTGTGTGTGTGTGTGTGTGTGTGTGTGTGTGTGTTTGTACGTACGTGTGTGCGGGCGGTGCGGGCCGGCTCTGGCCAATCGGCGTCGCGCATCTGTGCTGACCGAGGAGGATGCAACTTTGTAGCCGGACTCCGTCGTCGAGATGCTATCGGAGGTTCGCCGCCCGCCGCCCGCCGCCCGCCCTAATTTGTCGCCGCGGCGGCCCGGCGGCCCAGCTGCCCTCAGCGCCCCGAGCGGAGGTGAGGTCGGCCTGTGGGTGATATGAGTGCCGCCCGGACAACGAACCCGATCAGGGTGGCGGGCCCCCGCCTCCCGCGGGGCCGTCTAATTTATTTGCCCCCGACACCGCCACCGCCGCTGGCCTGTCGCGGGTTTGAACACCGCCCGCTCCCGCTCCTCTTCCCCGTTCTGGTGTGCAGCAGGGAGTGTGGGGCGTCGCTGTTGTTCCTGCGGGGGCGGTGCAGGGGCGGTGCAGGGGCCGTGCTCCGGGTTCAATTAGACGATAGCGGGGCTCCCGGAGGGCTGCGTGCGCGCTGCGTGTCCGCCGCTCTCTCTCTCTCTCCCGCGCGCGCCTGCCGGTGCCCGCCGGTACGGGAGCAACAGAGACAGCAGACAGGCGGACGACACAACACACTCTGCACCGGCATAAATAAGAACGGTCGGGAGCGCGGGGGTCGCGGGCAGCGGCGGACGGCGGACGACACGGGTCTCATCTTAGTCCACGACCGAGCCCCGGCCCCAGCCACGCCCCCTCAGGAGTAGGGAATTCCGTCTTATTTAGGGGAGGGAGAAGTGGAGGAAGACGAAAGGAAGGCCCCCCTCCCCACCTCCCCTCGCTCTAAAAAAAAAAGAAGTAAAAAGCAGGGAAGGCGAGGGGTGGACGAGAAGAAAGAAAGGAAGAAAAAAGATTTGCATGAGGCAGACAACGAGGGTCAAAAGCGACTGACTTCTGAGGGTGGCGGGGACAAAGGCAGCGCTGTCGCGCCGCGTCGCGCCCTCTCCCACCAGTGGAAGTGCGAATAGTGCCCTCTCTCCTTCTCTCAAATATTTTGTTATTATTTCCCGGCCCAGATAAACAAGGGGTGACAGAGAGAGAGAGAGAGAGAGAGAGAGAGAGAGAGAGAGAGAGAGAGAGAGAGAGAGAGAGAGAGAGAGAGAGAGAGAGAGAGAGAGAGAGAGAGATGAAGAATGGCCGCTGTCCTCCGAAGCCCTCCCCTCTCTCACCTGCGTGTGTGCGCGGCTACAGGAATTTCATTAAATAAATGTCCCGTGTAATTGTGACGCAAGATGATTAAATATGAGTGGGTGTCCGGACGGGCCGGGCCCGGTCACGTGGTGAGCGCCGGCCGAGTGAGACGCCAGAGGCCGCCCCGGTGCGGTGGCCGCGAGCAGAGACTGCGCTTCCAGCCGCTGGGGACTCGTGGAATGAAGGACTCGCCCTGTCTCCCTCGCACGGCCTGTGATCGGGATCGGAGCGACAAGGACGGACGAAGCGCGCTCGGTTCGAGCAGTCGCTGTCGTGCGCGAGTCGAGGAGTCGGGTTTGAGCTGCATAAAAAAATATAAGGAATAAAACGAAACCGGTTGCTTGTTTTGATATCGCATCGCTATATGTGGGTATTCGACTCTTAGGATGCGGCCGGCGTTTTGTATTTATTTTAAGGATCGCGGCCACTTGGTTGATTTTGCTTGGCTGCCCGCTTGCATGCCTCTCGTCCGTCTGTCTGTCTGCCCTTGTGTCTGTCGCGGTCCGTCGCTACTGGCCGGCCGTTACATTTTATGCATCTTCCCGCCGGGGCTGTTAGTTAGTTATAAAAGCGTCGTCCCTTCCTCCCTCGCCTTTTAGGGCTGGGATGTCGTTCGTCGCGCCTCTCCCTTCCGGAGACAGACGGCGGCCAGGTTCAAATACTACCGTCTGCAAGACTGTATTTTTTCTTCTCGTGAGATTTGTCGCCACGCAATCCGGTTACCTTCCCCCCTCTATAGTGCGGGGACCTGTTCATTGTGCGGAAGGTGCAGACGCACAGACAGACGCACGGTCTGAATGACAGACGGACGGAGCGGCGCGGCGCGACGCGACGCAAGCGCGCTCTCGCGCACGTTCGGAATGCCAGACCTATTTGTCTGTCAGCCTAATTGCAAGAGTGATGGCGCTGTGTGCGTGTGTGTGCGCGCGCGCGTCGAGCGTCGAATTTCGATCAGCCAGAAGCCTGCGGAGGTATGGCACTGCAGGGTCAGAGTGTCTCAATGAGCGAGTGGCGCCGGGGCCTCAGCGGGCGCGGCCGTGCTGTGCTGAGTGTGAGTGTGGTAGTGGTGAGTCCGGAGCGCCTGCAGACCCGCAGGTAGGCACACCCGCTGGGCAGGGGCGTGCTGCGGCACAGCGCCGGTAGCGGCTGTGGCGGAGGGGAGGGGAGGGCTCAGGGCTCCTGCCTCTGCATTCTGCTCTCTGTCTCACGGCCGGGGGCCGGGGGCCGGGGCCGGGGCTGGGGCCCGGGCCCGCAACGCTATCGGCGTCGCTGACGGCCCTACCGCCCTGCCCTGCCCCGGCACCGCCGTCGACACCACGCCGTCGTCGACTCGTTTAGTTGTGTTGCCGTTGGCTGCGCTGGCGGTGCTTGCAAGCGGCTTGCAGAATCTGATGCACGATCCCTCTGCGACGATTGCAAAATTGTCGGTAAGGAGAGACGCTTGTCGTAACGGCGACGCTGCCGCGCGGCGGCGGGCTTTAATGTCTTCTGGCTGTTTGCGTGTGTGTGTGTGTGTGCGTGTGTGTGTGTGTTTGTGTGTGTGTGTTTGTGTGTGTGTGTTTGTGTGTGCGCGCGCGCCCCAGCCGAGGGCATCCCCGTGGCCCTGGCTGCTCGCTCACAGAAGCAGTCCGCTTGCATTAGCAGCGCGCTCCGTATGTATATTTTGGAGTGCGCAAAAACGTGGCTCGCGCGCGGTCGGGCCGTGTGCATGTGTGTGTGCATGTATGTGTGTGCACTAAGGGGGCTCGGGCCGGGCTCGGGCCGGCGTCGTGTCGTGTACTATGCACTGTGTGCCGCGCCGTGTGCTACCGTTAATCCGGTCACCCGCTAAGGGGGCGTGCCGGCCGCCTTTGGTGGTGTGGAGACGTGCACGTCTTATGTCCTGCTCGTGCCTGTCTCTTAACGGAACGGCATAGGGACGCGAGGGGGAGGGGGGGAAGGGGGCTGGAAATGAACGTGGGAGTCGTTGTCGTTACCGTTGCCGGCGGTTTGGTCGTGCTGTGCTCCGCTGTGCTCCGCTGTGCTCCGCTGTGCTGCGCGGTGCTCCTGCGCTCCTGCCCCAGTGGCACGGCGGCCGCGTTGGCACTATAGCGCCACACATATTTGGCGGCCGCGGCAGCCCGGCTCGTCCTCCCCCACTTTGTAATCCGAGCCCTAACAACGGCCCTGGTCTCCGTAGGTAGGTAGTAGTAGCGCTGTCGTGTAGTCCCGCTAGGGGGCTCCTTGCCCGCACACACTCGCACACGCACACACACACGCACACATATGTGTGTCATGATGCATGCGTATCCTCTCGCGCCTCGCGGGCGTCTCGTCGCGGCCGCTTCTTATTACGCCATTGTTCCATTCCGTCATTGTGTGTGTCCTGTCCCCTCCCCTCTCCCTCCCCGAAATAATTTGCCGCGGTCCATTTGTTACATGCGCCACATTGTGCGTCTTCCCTCACACTGACATCTCATCCTGTGACGACGACGGCAGCAACTACTTCCCAGGGCGGGGCGGGCGGGGCGTAATGGCGTCATGGGTGGAGTGGATGATCCAGCGGCTGCAGCCACAGCAGCCACCGCTGCAAACGTGTGCCGCATATAAATAGACAAATGTTCTTGGATTGCACGTCCCGTTGTCCCTGCGCTGGCTGCTGGCGCTGGCTGCCGTGAATCAGTGCACTTACCCGGCACGGCCCGGCACGGCCCGGCACGGCCAGCAGGCGACACGTTGCTGTTGCTGCCCGGGACAAACAGGGCGCGGATTTATTCGCGCCGGTGATGAACGACTTCTATTTTCGCGCGGTGAGAGTGGACGGGACGAAACGGGGACGCGGCGGGGACGAGTCGCTCTGCACTCGAGGTGTCATATTATTTACCGGACCGGTGCTCTACCGAGGCCCTACCGGCCCCAGCCCAGCCCGGCCCGGCCGAGGCCTACCGGAGCCTTACCGGGCCCTGCCTTGAGATGGCCCCCATCCCATCCCAGCCTCCGTGTGGTAACGCCGGCCTAATGTGTTCTCCTCTCTTTTTCCCGCAGGTGAGTGCACGTCTCGTTCCGGCCTCCGGCTCCGGCCTCCACTATCACGCGCCCTGCCCTGTTCACACCTCGGCGGTAAGTGGAGAAGTTCCCTAATGACGCCGGCTGTAGCCCGGCTGTAGCCCGGACCACCCGCGCGGGGGAGCTCCCCCCCCCCCCCCCCCACCTCCTCCCGGTCATGAGGACATGCCATCATGCACGGCACGGCTCGAACGCCTATTCGGGCGACATGGCGCCGTTTCCGATACAGTCGGTGCTTTACTGTGTCCTGGCCTCGTCGGCCTGCTCGGCCTCCCCCGTGCCCCCGAGGCCCTCCGCCGGCGGTGGGGCCTTCCGCGGCCTCTGCGGACGGCTCGCCTCGGTTTTATAAGCACTTCCCCGATCCGTAAAGATTTTACAGCGGGGCCCCGGGCCGGGCCGGGCCTCCTTGCAGTGCTTTGTTTTGGGAATGGGCCCGCTATTGGTTCCCGCTGGTTCCGGGCTGCGGCCAACGGCCCTCCCATCCGGCCAGCCCGGCCAGCCCGGCGCCAGGCCAGACGACACCTCGGCTCGTCACGTGACGCGGAGCAGGCGGGGCTGATCGATAGGTCGGGGAATGCCGACGCGGTGCACCAGCCATGGCACCAGCCATGGCACCAGTTCTATCTCCCACATTCCCATGGCGGCAGCCCACGGAGAGCCCACCGGGAGCCCATTGGGAGCCTATAGGGAGCCCATAGGGAGCCCACCGGGAGCCCATTGGGAGCCTATAGGGAGCCCATAGGGAGCCCATAGGGAGCACACGCTCTGGCGGCGCTGCTCTGCTGATTCGCTGATTCCGGTCATCAGATACATCTATTTCCATCACGATCCGTGGCCTACCGGTGGTGGCCAACTGGTCTCTTGTAATAATATCCGACAGAGAGAGAGAGAGAGAGAGAGTGAGAGTGAGAGAGAGAGAGAGAGAGAGAGAGAGAGAGAGAGAGAGAGAGAGAGAGAGAGAGAGAGAGAGAGAGAGAGAGAGAGAGAGAGAGAAGGGGGGGGGTCTGCCCTGCTGCCGCTCCTTGCGATTCTTGGGATTGCAAGTTTCTCATGTTCGGCGTATCTGCTCTTTGTGTTATCCTTTGGGGGCCCTCTTTTTATTTTTCTAAATGTACCTCCCCTCTCTCCCCTCGGCCCCACCTGCTCCCATCAAATCGCTTATGGCCCTGCGATCGCCATAACCAGGCAGAGGCTGCGCCGCCAAGGCACGACACGACGGCGCAGGACCCGGCGGTACGGGGCCCGGCGGGAACCCGGAGACTTCTATATGCAGATGCGCTTTTGCAATTTGCATTCTGTGTTTATCTCGAATCCCGCGGGCGGCTTAGTTTCATGACGGGGCCGAGGCCGATTCGGCCCGTACAGTACACAGCAGCGACACCAAGTAATAATTATGACGGGGACACACCTGCACGTACCTTTCGCTAGAATGTGATCGCGGAACATGAAGTCGTCGTCAGGACACGGGGGAGTGGGGATCGAAGAAGATGGAAAAGCTTCCTGGTACTACCGTTAACTGCGGTGGGAGCGTTGCCGAGGAGCCGCCCCGAACAGCCCCGGCCTGGACCCACCCCATTTGGTGGAATTGCATTTACTCCCCGCAGAGGAGTGTGCCAGGCCAAACAGTCCACGGCGGCAGCCCGGCCCGGCCCGGCCTAGCGCAAGCCCGGCGCCAAGAAAAATGGACACGGACCCTGGGAGAGACGGCGGTGAGGGGGCCTGGGGGCGCCTGGGGGCGCCTGGGGGCCTAGTGGGCCCCGAGTGGGGCAGGAGGCCGGAGGGCCCCAGGCGAGCCTGTCACATACATTTCAGCCGCACGATCCCTGCCGGGCCCGGCGCGCCACTCTCTCCGCCCCAGCCTCAGCAGCGTGTGCACGGGCAGCGTGCACCGTGCACATCGCGGGGGTGCACCGGGGTGCCTGTGGCCGCGGGGAGAAGACGAGGGTGCGAAACTGTCCGGGGAGCGGAGCCAGGCGGAGCCAGGCGGAGCCATCCCACCCCTTCCACACACTCCCTCCCTCTCGTCTGCTTCTCTTCACGAAAATTGACTGTGTGCTTGTGAGTGGCGGACCCTTTCCATTTTCTCTCCTCTTCTTTTCTGGCCGCGCGGCCGTATTATGGTGTGCGTGAGCGTAATTCACTTTGACGTGGCAGTGCCGGGCTGCGGGTACGAGTCTCTGCGCTCCTCAAGTGGAGTGGAGTGACTACTGCTCGCGGTAAACCCCGACTTGGATTCGGGCTTTGGGACCTTTTATACGCGCTGGTTTGTTGCTGGCTGGGGTCGAGGGGCTGATCTGGGCCGGGTTTGGGTTAGGTGGCCGCGGCGTGGCGCCTCACAGCCCGAGGGCCGGGGGCCGGGGGCCGGGGGCCGGGGGCGGGGGCCGGGGGCCGGGGGCCGGGGGCTGGGGGCCGGGGGCCGGGGGCTGGGGGTGAGCAAGATGGGCGGCCATTGATCGTCTCCAATCGGGCGTCAGCGGGAGGGCCTATATGTATGCGGAGCCCGGGCGGGGCGGAGCGCGCGGAGCGGGGGCCG
Source organism: Odontothrips loti (assembly GCA_038380765.1). Taxonomy (NCBI): domain Eukaryota; kingdom Metazoa; phylum Arthropoda; class Insecta; order Thysanoptera; family Thripidae; genus Odontothrips; species Odontothrips loti. The sequence goes on along the minus strand of CM076244.1, from coordinate 7,688,078 downwards.
GGAAATTGTACCGAGAGGGGCATCGGAATAGTGGTGCATGCGAACGAGTAAAATGAAGTGTGAAATTACCTCAGAGGGGCGGGATGATTGGGGCGGTGGTGCCATGCATGGCTTCGTAGCAGGCCGAGCCGACGGAATGATCAGCAACGCACTTTTCTCCTCTCCAGTCGGTTCGGAGGCAAACGATTTTTTTTTCCTTTTCTTTTTCAGCGCAAGGGAGGGGGGGGGGGCAAAATAACGACACCTTCCTAGGGCTTGCTTGTTTGTGACCTCCGGTCTGGAGGTGGCCGTCGCAGTGGTGGGATTGGCGGAGGCGGCAGCGCTGAAGTTGCCGGCCCAGGCGCCTCTTCGGACACCAATTACAAGTTTGCTCCATCTTGCAAACCAGCAGGGCTCGCCCGGGGGGGGGGGGGGGGGGGGACAACGCCCTTCTGGGGTCCCCGTCGGCCCCTGTCGGTCCCCGTCCAAGGGTCGCGCTGGGCCGCTGCTGAGCCCCCGCCGCCCGTCCGCCGTTCTCTGTCAACTGGCGACATGTCGTACTTAGGCCAAGTTCCCCTTCAAGTTGGCCAAAGTAAAGCCCCTCACACTCCGCGATCTGGCTGGGCCAATGCAGCCACCGAATGGGCCGCAGGGCCGCGGCGAGTGCCGGCGGACGCCTGTTGCTTATGGCGGGGCCCCACGAAGTAGGGCCCCACGGAGTAGGGCCCCGCAGGGTAGGGCCTCACAGGGTGGCCCCCCGCAGGGTGGGCCCCGCACCTCACACTAGTTCAGGCGGACCTCGTCCATAATGAAGGCGTGTGGGCTCTGCGCTGTACACGGCGGCGCTCCTCACTAATTTAACAACCGTCGCAGCGTTATTTCAGCCGCTGCAGCCTCCGCTCTGCCCCGTCCCCGGCGCGGCGCCCTCTGTCGTATTCCTCTCGAAGCATAAAGCGCATGGCTAGTGGGCGCGCCAAATGCGCCGCCGCCGACGAATTTCTCATCGCCGACACGCACTGCACTTAAGTCGTCGCCGCGAAATGAAATTCCTCGGCGCGCCTCACCCGGGCAAAGAAAGCTGCCGGAGCCGGCCGCCTCGGCCTGCGCGACGCACGACTGCTGAATTTCCCACTATCGCCTCAACGTGATTTCCGAGTGCTGAATTTCTCATGGTGATTGTTATGGGATTTGGTAACGAGCTTGGCAGCGTTAACGACAGGAGGCGGCGCCACCTGTGGCAAAGGATGGGGTTGACAGCAGATGAGCCCCTCCCTCATCCAACCGGTCCCACCCCTCCCCACCCTCAACCCGGACACCCGGGCCAACTTGAGTCTTTATCTCTCGACATGACCTAAGTAATGAGTGCGACAGGGCGAAACAGAGGGACCGGTTGAGAGAGCGACAGAGAGAGAAAAGTGAGGAAGATACGCTCAACACGCAGCCCCTCCGAGAGGGAAAATTACCCCCGCATCCTCTTTCGTGTTGCGTAGTCTGACCCAGTTGTTCAGGGGACGCAAAATGTATGAATCTTTCTGCGCACGTCCCCGCCAAGTTTCCTCCCTAACAGTTTGCCGAATACTTGCGAATTGAATTTGACGCTGCAAGGAGAGAGAGAGAGAGAGAGAGAGAGAGAGAGAGAGAGAGAGAGAGAGAGAGAGAGAGAGAGAGAGAGAGACGAAGGCCCTCTCGGCGCACTCGGCGTACTTCATGCTTGTGTTCCGACTAAGCAATTTTGTTATTAAATGATAACTTGCGGCGGCAAGGCTCCTCGCAAGGCTCCCGCCGGGCGGAACAAACGTGTAAGCGCCAGGCCCGGCCCGGCGCCCCGTGAGTGTGGATTTGGGTAAGAAAGTGGGGCCGCGAGAAGAAATCTCGGTTCTCCGAGGCGAGGAGGTCGCGCATCCCTGGATGGAAGCTGTTTCAACTCAACTGATCCGCACACACCGGGGCCCGAGTGCCGAGCCAGCCCCGGTGCCCACAGTCCAGCCTCGCCTCGCCTCGCCTGTGGGCCGATGGGGCCGCGAAAATATTGGGGTTGGGAAATCGAGACCGGAGGCCGGAGTCTGAGCCCCGCTGGCAGGCCTCGGCCCCCTTCCGCCCCCGCCAGCCCCCGTCAGCCCCCGCCCCCACCACCACGGCCGGCGCCAAGACCCACGCTGTGGCCGCGCTGGTCCCGGGGTGGTTATGGCGGCAGGACGGGCGCCACACGCCACGGGGGCCAAGGGAGCCTGCAGGGCCTCCAGCAGAGGCAGCGGTGGCAGTGGTGGCTGGCTTGCTTGGTCCAGTGTGCTTGGACTTATGATCCCTCGGGAGCGAGGAGTGTGTGTGTGTGTGTGTGTGTGTGCGTGTGCGCGTATGTGTGTGTGTGTGTGTGTGGAGGGGCCCTGGAGACGACCTTGGGTGGTCGTCGGAAAGGACGCCATGAAAGTGGGCCCGAGACGTCCGAGACGAGCCCGGACGGGTCGGGACTGGACTGGACGGGACGGGACGCTGGCTGCTTGCAACTGGCAGCAGCAGCAGCAGCAGCAGCAGCAGCAGCAGCAGCAGCAGCAGCAGCAGCAGCAGCACCGGACTCAGGCTGAGGCCGAAGATGAGGTGGAGAGGAGAGGAGAGGTGGAAGGAGGGAGAGGGAGGGAGACAGATGGAGGGTTTTGGTCCTGGCGCAGCCCGGGGTGGCCCGGGGGTGCTGCCGACGCCGACGCTCCCACCGCGCCTGTCCGGTCAGTCCGAGGTGCCGCCGCTGCCGCCGCCGCTACCACCGCCGCTACCACCGCCACCGCTGCTCCGCTTCTCAAGGCTGCCGCCCTGCCCGAGGCGCTACCCTGCCCCACCGCAGCCATAACCACCACCGCGGCCAGCAGATGGTCCCAGGGCTGCCCAGCGCCTAGGAGGGTTGGGGTCGTCGTCGGCGACCTACTTGGGCCAGGCCGGGCCGCCGTTCGATTGTTACCGTTTGGCCGTGCTGCGCTGCGGGCCGCGGACCCCGGCATGGGAAAGGAGCTGCGAGATGAAAGTGAGGCGTCGGGGACGGGGCGGAGTGGGGCGGCGAGCACTACGGCTACGAATGCCGCCCCTCCCTCTGTCCTGCCTGGTCTCCTCGGGACGAGTGAAAATTTCATTATCCCAGCAGCTTACCAGCTAAGGGAGCGCGCCCTGTTTGCCTGCTCATCCGGCTGTTTTTTCGCCGCTGCCTTCATTGGCGATGCCGCCGCCGCCGCCGCTTTTGCTGTTGTTGTCCGTCGCACACCCATTGGGTTCGCAATAAGGCGTAGCGGCGGCGGCGCAGCGGCACTTCGCTCCACTGTGTACGGGGTGTACGGGTTCGAATACCGAATTCTTTTGCCAGAATAATTTGGCCGGGCTGGACTCGGCATGCGTGCATGGCAGTGCATGTGCGTGCATGGGTGGCCGCGCCCAAGTAGCGGATCTGGAGGGCCATCTGCGACTATTTGCTCATGCTAATATGCCGTCCAATATTGCGCGATCGTGCGGCGTGGCGTGGCGTGGCGTGGCGCAGCGGACGGTTTGATTGGGAATCGGCGTCGCGCTGAGATTGGGGTGCCTCTGCCTGCGTGTGGACCGCCTGATGCGGCTCGGCTCGGCTCGGCTCGGCTCGGCTCGGCTCGGCTCGGCTCGCACCATAGTCGCAGGGATGAGCAAGGAATCGATCCCGGCCCCTTGCCGGCCGCTAATCCGGTCGTTTCGGCTCGAATGTGCGTCCACTCCACACTCAGGCCGCCACCCGGCGCGCTGCTGGCGCGCTACGCTGCAGTGCTGGCGGTTGCTCTACTCTGTGGCAGCTCCGTAGCTCCGTAGCTCCGTAGCTCCGTGAGCTCTGTCTCCCAATGACTCCCGCGCCGCGCCGCGCTGTGGCTGGGGATTATGTATACGCCCTGGCTGCGTATAAGTGCGGGGGCAGGGCGGGGCACCGGGGCCCAGCAAATGCCGCAGTGCGCCGCGGAGCAGAGCCGAGCAGAGCGGAGGCCGGGGGGACGTTGGGGAAGACACATGGCGCTGTCCGCGACGCCCATAGCGGGAGCACGGGGAGCACCCGCGGCAGCCGAAGCTGAATCGGGCGGCTGCCGTACGCCTCCTCCTCCGTACGGTACCACGACGAGTCGCCACGCACAGCGCTGAGGAGACCATGGGAGACGCTTCGCCTCGAGGCCTCGCCCCGGCCAGGGCCCCGGCTCAAGCTCAAATTGGCGCCGGGTTTTCAAATCGCACGCAGGGTGGGGCGGCACGGCCGGGCTGGCTGGCTGGCTGGTTACGCCCCCTCGTTGGCGCGGAGCTTTTACTATATTCCCATTCTTCCCGTGCGCGGCCCGCGGCGGCCCGCTTCCCTGTGTTCCATTTGGAAAGTGTGAAGCCACTATTATCATTATCGTAAGCGACACGACATTCTAGCCGCCCCCTCTTGGCGGAACGGAAAGCGCCTGATGCATTTGTATTCCCCGCCAAGCCGAGCCGTAGCGGACTGGAGGCTAATGGAACGGAGGGGGTGGTCCCCGTCTCCTCCCCGCCCCGCCACGAAGCCCTCCGCACCGCTACTTAGAGATATCCGGGGCGGTAGGGACCGGCACCGGCAGTGGCACCGGCCGGGCCACGCCGAGAGGGACAGTGTGGTGCACGGCACGGCACGGCACGGCACGGCACGGCACGGCACGGCACGGCACGGCACGGCACGGCACGGCACGGGGGGTAATCGCCAGGGCTTTCATCTTTTATCGGTGATCTGCATTTTAGAAGCGGCGAGGCGTGCGCCGCCGTCGTCGGCCGCCGTGCGCGAAATGCATGCGGCACGCGATGGCGCCCAGCGCAGCCCAACCCGTCCACGTCCATCCCCATCCCCGTGCCGTGTGCCGTCGGGACACCCCCCCGCCGAGGCCGGCCGAGGCCACGATCACCGGGACGGGGCCGCCGATGACGGAGCGGGGCGCTAACTCGGGGCGACGGCCGCCGGCGTGTCTGACTAATAGTGTTGGTTTGGAGTGTACGGCGGGGAGGGGCCGCGGGGCCGGCCGGGCCGCGGGAGGCGACTCAACTCAACTGCCGCTGCCGGGGGATCCGACTGCTACTCTTGAGGGCCCTAAACGTCGTCTTGGTTTTAAGTCCCAAGCCCATATTGCGCCCTATGGGGGCCGTACGGCTGGTTGGGCGAGGTGAGCCGTGGGGCTCAGGGCGCGAGGGGGGGGGGGGGGCCTGGGGGCCCCGCAGGGCAGAGCCACAGCACAGGGCGCGCGGGGGGCTTAGACCTGATGAGGTAATATTGATGCCGGAGCGGGGCGGGGCGGAAGGCCTCTGCTACGGCGGCCCCGTCGCGGTGGTGCGTTACAGACGGCCCCCGCCGGCTCCCGGCCCGGACTGCTGCGGGGGAATTACAGCGGCGTCGCGACGCGCGGTGGCAGCGAGCAGCGGCGCTGCGCCGTGCAGACCGGGGTGCTTTGCCGCCGTGCCGAGGCTGCCGAGGCTGCCGAGGCCAAGGGTAGGGTGCCACTGCCACAATTAGTCTCGGCACGGCACGGCACGGCACGGCACGGCACGGCACGGCACGGCGTGGCACGGCCTCGGTAATTCTCGACGCGTCCGCGGCGGAGTGGTTGCTGGTGGGGGTGGCGCCGGCGCCGGGGAAGCGCCGGGGTCCACGGTCGTATTAATCCCTCATCATGCTGCTAATTTATGGACATCCCCTTACTTCGCCCCGCGTCTCAAATCTCATTCCGTCTGTGCGCGCACCAGTGCCGCCGCCGCCGCACTGCAAGAGTACATAGTAGCCGGCAGCCACCCCCCCGGCCCGGCCGGGCTCTCCGTGCAGGCCAACGAGTGCGAGAGAGATAACAATTGGCGATTACAAGCACGGACGGCCTGATGGCCACACGCTGATGACTCTGATGAGCACCGGAGGGTGGGAGGGACATTTCGGCCAGATGAGGGTGGCACGACTCGAGCCCCGGGTTCGAATCTTCCCCTTTCTCTTTTCTCCCGGATCTGTGCATTTTGCTCGAGTGTGTGAGCATTCCGTAGGTGAGATGGGGTGAAATGGTGGGGTGGGCTTTAGTGCCGGAAAACGTTATGCAGATGTTTCCGCCCCGAGGAGCAGCAGAGGCGCTGTTACAGCGCGCGGTCTGGGGGGGGGGGGGGGGGGGGGGGGGGGGGCTGCGCTGGTCAGTTCCACAAGTCGACGGGACTGACTGCCCGGCCTGGCACGGACTGGGCCGGTCTGGACCTCTCTGCAACGTATAGCAGGTCGTAAACGTTTAGTGTGTGCGCGATTAGTTTTCCTGCCAGACCTCCGTCCGGCTCCGGGCTGGGGCTGGGCGCTGCCGGCGCTGCCCTGCTGCCCTGCGGCCCTGCGGACCCAAATGCAGCCTTCCTGCCGGAGTCAGTCAGTCCGCAAGTTATCCCCTTGTACCCTTCCATGGCCTTTCAGCGCCGCGAGGACGGCTCCCTCCTACTCTGTCCCCCGTTCCTCCCCGGCGCGCTCAAATTCGAACCCGAATGTCTGTCGGCTGCCGCTGCGGTCTCCCGTGTCCTGTATTTGAATCGCGGCGCCGTATGGGAACCAATGGGAACCCTCGTAGCCGCGACACGGCCGCCGCAGGGAACGGTGTCGGTGTTCACTGCGAGGCGAGGCGAGGCTGTTTGCGGTGCCGCCGTTGCAGTCGCAGCCGCCGAGTCGTGCCGACGCCGTTAAGGCCGCAGCAGCAGCAGCAGCAGCAGCAGCAGCAGCAGCAGCAGCAGCAGCAGCAGCAGCAGCAGCAGGAGCAGCAGCAGCAGCAGCAGCAGCGCGATGGCGTGCAAACCCGTGCGGTTTGGTAACGGTGTGAATGTAACGAGCGTAATTGAAAAGGGGGCGGTGATCAGGTGGTTTGGGTCCCCGTGCTTGCGGGGCCTGCCGGTGCCTGCGGTCTGCGGAATGGCGGCTGCCGCGGCTCGTCTCGTCGAGCGGAGGCCGAATATTGGACGGGACGAACTAGACGTGAATACGACCCGGCCTTCCATCCCATCCCGCCCCTTCCTTTTTCCGAGCTGTGGATTCTCACTTTCACTTAGTCCGGTGACGTCCGCCCGACCCGGCCCGGTCCGGGGTGCTTGGGCTCGGCTCGGCTCGGCACGTCCAGTTCCTTTCGGATTGCTCCACACGTCCCAGCGGACGTATGTCCACCCGAGTGGGCGCGGGGCAGCGGGGCAGCGGGGTCAAAGGGAGCCGAGGGGCGGAACGCGACCGGACTTACTCAAATGGAGTCGCCGGCACATCCCGGCACACGCCCCGGCCTCGTCTGGTCTGGCGCTGCTGGCGAAGTCTGATGGAATTGATTTACCGAAGCAGCCAACTTTTCGGACGAACTACACCGCAACGAGACCGAATCAGACGAGCTCGCCTCGCCCCCCCGTTAGTGCCCCCTCCCCCCCCCCACGCTGATCCCGTCGCGACACACTCGCTGTCCGCGGCCCCCCACGGCCACGGCACGACCCCAAACGCCTTGGGGAAACGGGGTTTATCGTATAGTAGACTTTCCTTTGTGGCTCTGTTGAACCTCGTATTGATTTTTCGAGATCGAAATGCGCATTAATAATGTGGGTGTCACTCTGCTTGTGGTCTCGGTTGGAAGTGTCACCAGGCCGACTGCGGGCCGCGCATTGCACCCGGCCGGTCCGGTCCGGGGTGGTCCATCGCTTCACTGCGAATAGTTTGTGCGGTTGACCTGTGTAAAGTTGGTAGTGCACAGCAGCAAAGCGGGATTAGGCTGCTTGGAGTTATGTTCCAGTTGTGCCCGCGGGGCTGGCTGGCTGGCTGGCTGGCTGGCTGGCTGGCTGGCTGGCTGGCTGGCTGGCTGGCTGGCTGGCTGGCTGGCTGGCTGGCTGGCTGGCTGGCTGGCTGGCTGGCTGGCTGGCGGCTGGCTGGCTGGCTGGCGAGGACCACCAAGTCTCACCGGGCTGATGCAAGACCCCGGTCTAATTGGGATGAGAGCGGTGATACTGTCATGAGTGCCATGGCAGCGCTGACGCTGGCTCCCCCAGGCCCGGCCGGGGCCCAGCCGAGACGCGCTGCTCGGCCAGTGCTCATTGCCTATTCGCAGTTCCCACCGACCAGCCGAGCCGACGGTCTGACATGGAATGACACGGCCATCCGCCGGGTTAAACGATGCGTGATGCGTAATGTATTCATTGGGAGGCCCGGACCCTCTGTGGGCGTGGCGCTCGACGGCCCCGGCGGCCCTGGCCCTGCGTCCCCCCGTTAAAGACACATTAGTCGGGTGGCACGCGTAAGTGAATATGGAAAGGGAGCCCCGCCCACCGCGCGGCCAGCGGCCAGCGGCCAGCGGCCAGCCCGGGACAGACGCGGCCAGCCTTCGGCCCCGACCCCCGCCCCGCCACCCCAGGCCCCCGGCCGGTGGGAAATAAGGTGGCAATTTGGCCAGGCCGCGAGTTGGAGAGCTAACGGGGGGATGCGGTGTGGGGCGGTGCGGGGTCACCCCCCCCCCCCCGCCTTAATTTTCCACCGCATCCCAGCAGCTGACTGTGCGCTAATTCGCAAGATATGAGCACGGCAGCACAGCCAGCAGAAGTGTCCCGCCCAGCCCCGAGAGGGTTAGTTAGCTTCTGCTGTTTTCTCCGCGCCTCTCTTCCGCTCTGTGAGCTGGGCTCGGCGGAGACGCTGTCCGGCACTGCCCCCGCTGCACCGCCCCCCCCCGTCCGCCAATACGAGCATGTTTTCTTGTCACGTGACGACTGATACCGCCTAACGAGCACCCCGCCGCCTTGGACGGGCGCCCGTGCGATGCGGGGAGAGGCACCCAACAGCGCAGCAGGCGCAGCAGCACCGCCAGCGCCTCCCATGACTAATCGTCCCGACATTACTTTCTAGAGGGCACTGCGCCACTCTTCCCATGAGATTGGACCAGAGACGCTCGGCAAAATTGAATAATGTTTTTATTTTATATTATTCATGTGATAAGTTACAGCCCGGCGGCTTTTTGCGCCCGCTGAAAAGTTTAGGCCACCGAGTCTACCCGGCGTGCAGCAGCTAACCGAGTCTCTGCGACAGCAGCCCCCCCCCCCCCCCCGGCACGGACTGGCCAGTCTGCTGTGCGACTTGCGCCCGCTGCGGCTGACGCGGCGTAAACAACTTTTTATGGACTAAAATATGCTCTTGCCGTAGTTCTCGGTGTCTTGACTGCCGAGTAAGTGGGTGTCAGCCCCACTCAGCCCCACCCCTTTCATATTTGGCTGGGGGGACATTTCACTTTTACTCCTTGTTTTGTGGGTCGTCGAGTGTGTGAGTCTGTGTGTGTGTGTCTCTGGTCCCTTGTTTGTAGTACTGCACACCTTCGCAGGCCGCCTCCGCCTTCGCACGGTTTGCGGAACAGTTTTCGCACCGCTTGCCACGCCGTGTTGTGCAGCGTTTTTACTGTGACTGTGGCATGTCGGCGCGGTGAGATTTAGACCCGGTTTAGAGTGAACGCAGTCCTCGCAGCATGAGAGAGAGAGAGAGAGAGAGAGAGAGGGAGGGAGGGAGGGAGGGAGGGAGGGAGGGAGGGAGGGAGGGAGGTTGAGAGAGAGAGAGAGAGAGAGAGAGAGAGAGAGAGAGAGCTTCCCCGCAGAAAAGAAACGGATGAGGCAGAGCGGCAGAGGGGCCGAAAGCGATGAAGGGGAAAGAGGGGAGGGAGTGGAGGAGCACCCACATGGAAATGGCTAAATGTTCCCCAGCTGCCGAGCCAGCAGTATGCCCGGCAGACCCGGCCTGCCCTGCTCACCCCGCCCGCCCCCCCACCCACCCACCCACACACACACACACACACACACACACACACACACACACACACACACACACACACACACACACACACACACGCTCTCGCGCGCAGAGACTCGCACACTTGCCACCCAATCCACTTTTACGCCCAACCCTCGCTCCTTATCCCCACATTTTTATCACTTTCTTCGGCCTTCTCCTGCTCCGCTCCCCACTGTTCTAACCCCGCGCCGCGCCGCGCCGCGCCTGGCGCCGTTTGCTATTGGGGGTTCGGTCTGACCCCTGCCCTGCAGAGGTACCGTTCCGCGTTGTGGGGGTTCGGGTCGGTTCGGGTCGGGTCGGGTCGGGGTCAACCCGATGCCGGGCCGGGTCTAAAGTTACCGGATCTTAGGATCACCGCCGCACGCGCTCCAGCGGCCGTGCGACCGAGACTTTGGTGCCGTGCCGCGACAGCCTGGGAGCCGGTATTCGAACCCGTGACTCGTCCGGGGCAGGGCGGGGCGGGGGCGTCCGCCCGGGCGTAGCGCACCGGACGGTTACAGCCATCACACACATGTGCGGCGCGCGGCGCCCCGGCTCGCTCCGCCTGCGGTGGCCGGAATTCCGACGAATCATCCCCTGCTCTGCTCCGCCCTTCTCGCCACTTTTATTTAGGCAGTGTGTGTGTGTGTGTGTGTGTGTGTGTGTGTGTGTGTGTGTGTGTGTGTGTGTGTGTGTGTGTGTGTGTGTGTGTGTGTGTGTGACTCACAACTGACCCACGCAACGGCTGCGGATGCCGGGGAAAGAGACGGCCGGAGGACGGAGGGAAGGAAAATGGGAAGTTTTTGGTCGGGAAGGCGAGATGTTTGAGGGAGGGGTGGTCGACACATTGTGGGGTGGACGACACGGGGTCGGTCCGGCCTCTAGGCGGAGCAGCGGAGCAACGGAGCAAGGAGAAGTGAGCTCAGCAGTCCCTCCTAGGGCGGCGGCGACGGCGGCGACGGGAAGTAGCCACTAGGGCCGGAAATTTGTGTGATGCCAGTGTTGGCCGTGCCGCGCCCGGGCGCCCGGACCCCCGGACCAGAGGGGGGGGGGGGGGGGGAGAGACGGGACGGGACGGGCGTCGATGTCCGGTAGTGTGTGTGTGTGTGTGTGTGTGTGTGTGTGTGTGTGTGTGTGTGTCCGTTCGGTTTGTTGTTTTTAATCTAGCCGGCCTGCTTCCCCTTCGGAAGCGGAGCAGAGACCCTGCGGCCCTGCGGGAGCGGTTATTGTGGCATTCCCCGGCCTGTGCTGGTGCTACTGCTGCTGCTGCTACTGCTGCTGCTGCTTCTGCTACTGCTGCTGCTTCTGCTGCTGCTGCTGCTGCTGCCGCCGCCGCCGCTGCTGCTGCTGCTGCTGCTGCTGCTGCTGCTGCCTGCTGCTGCTGCTGCTGCTGCTGCTGCTGCTGCTGCTGCTGCTCCGGGCCCTGGACCTGGTTGCCGAACGCTAAATTCAAAACGGCACGCGGGTGCAGTTTCGGCAGCACTATTGAATCGTCCCCGGCAACGGCCCCGGCCCTGGCATGTGTGCTATGGGTGCGACGCGACGCCGTGCGAATCCGTAATCAAGAGCAAACATCCGTGCGGTTGTGCAGCTTGTGCAGCCGCCATCTGCTTGTAGCGGGCGGAGCGGGCGGAGCGGGCGGAGCGGGCGGAGCGGGCGCCGTGTTTCCTTTTTCCCAAACTTTCCGGCTTTTTATTTTGTATGTGGCTTATTTTTCTTTCTTTCGTTTCGTGGGCCGTCTTCAACCAATTTACTCACCTCAACGGTTCTTTCCTATTTCTATATATTATTTTTTTTTCACAGCGTGAGAGAAAAATGTCGTCGGCTTTTACCAGGCCAGCTTAACATTTTTTTCCTTTTGGTAGCCTCGTCACAGCACAGCCCGGCCCACCCGGTTTTGTGTCGCCATTGGTCGGATCTAAAATTTGTCACGAGAACGGCGCGGTCGGGGGGGGGGGGGGGGGCACTGCCTGCCTGTCAGCAGGCCACGGGGCCGCCGCCTCTGCTGCACGCACCGCCCTCTCTTCTCGCGCGCTAATTTACAAATTGGACCTGACTTACACACTCGGCGCGCCGTCCGTGCCAGGAAAGCTCTCCGCTTTGGCGGCGTCGGGAAAAATACTGCGTACGTGGCCGCAGCGCAGTGCGGGCTGCGTTGTCTCTCTCCATCTCTCCGTCTCTCTCTCTCCCTCTCTCTCCCGTGAGTTTACAATCCTTTCAATTAATTTCCGAGGGTCGAGCTGATGTGTGTGTAGGCGTGCCCCGGCACGACGAGGCCAAAACGACCCCGTCATCGTCCACATTATAACATCCCGCCGCACTTTTTCTTCGTCTTGTTCCCCTTTATTCATTTCCCCCTTTGTCGCGGGGCGTGGGTGCGAGCGGCAACAGATGCAACTCAACAGATACACACGTACCAGTACCAACGTCACCGAGAGGCGACCTGACCTGATAGTCGCTCGGGAAGTTGAAAAAACGATTCCACATGATGTTCCTTCCGGCTCTGGTGGTTGCGTCATCATGATAATTCGTGCTTTTTCACCGTTGGCTTTATTTTCGATAGAGGGAAACGTTATTGGCAGCGTGACGGAAGAGCTTTGTTTCGGTCCTCCCTGGGGCCTGTCGCCCGGACGCGTCGCCCAGGGCTCATCTCTCCGCGGCTGTCAGCACGCTGCACTGCATGGGGACAGTGCTGTGCGTGTCAGCGTGTGTGTGTGTGTGCGCGTGTGTGTGCGTGCGTGCGTGTCTGTGTGTGTGTGTGTGTGTGTGTCTGTGTGTGTTTGTGTGGGTGTGCAGTACCCGGGTTCAAATACCTGCGCCTTGGAGTGCTGTGTGTTTTCCTCCATGCGACCGTAATCAGGGACGTGTTTCATTGGAGTTTCCGGGCGAATGATGATAGAGCGGGGCACAGCGGCACAGCGGCACAGCGCCGGGTGCCGGCAGTGGTGGCGGCGGAGCCCGGCCGGGTGCCCCCGCCACTTCCGGTGAGCGTGTGTGGGCCGGGGAGCCCCCGCAGCCCCCCGCGCGGAACCCTATTGTTACGGAATAATGTCCTTCTCAGGATGTGTGTGTGTGTGTGTGTGTGTGTGTGTTTGTTTCTCCGTCTATCCCTGCTATGAAGGATTTGAATATTATGCAGGCTGGAGCGCTACATGCAGGGCGTCGGCTTGGTCGGCCTGGCCGTCTCGCGCCTCGGCCAGCCCTACCATAGGCAGCCATAGGACGGGACGGGACAGGACGGGGACAACAGTTGATTCATTCCCGTGTTGGGCGGCGCTGGGCAGACCCGGGCAGCGCGGTCTCCAGGCCGAGGCTGTAGTGTCCGCGACGGTGACCCCCAAATGTGTGCCAAGTGGCGGCCGCCCTCCGAAAGAGCAAAGAGCCGGCCGCTTACGACGGTGCGGGGTGTGCCCCCGGGGCCCACAGCCAGACGCCACTGAGTCATCATCATCTGGTGTTGGTGTTGTCGGCCCGACACCTGTGCGTGGGGGGAATGTCCAAACCCCTTACCTCCTCTCCTCGTCGCCCCCGGCCGCGTCCCCGCCCCCCCCCCCCCCCCCCCGCCCCCGGCCGCCCCCAGCCAAGCCCCCACGGCCCATCTGTTGGTATCAGGGAGGGGACCAGAGGGGACCAGAGGGGACCAGAGGGGCCCGGACCGACACAGCCCAGGGCACAGTTGGTCTTGTTGTCATTAACAAGGCCCTTGTCCCCTTGGCCTGCCTGACCACGGGCCGGGCGGTGCCGGGCGGGGCCCCTTCGGCGGTGCCGTGCCCTCCCGTGGCAGCTGTGACACCGACACCAGCCGACGACCACCCCAGCGCCAGCCGGCGGCGGCGGCGGCGCGCGCGGTCAAGCTGAATTCGCTGAATGAATTCACCTCACCCCGGGCTCAGTGAATTAAACGGGTAGCGTCCGGCTGCCCCCCGGCCCGGCCTGGCCCGGCCCCGCCTGCACCCCGCGCCGTGCGCAGTAAATCAGGACCAGGCGTCGCTGCGGGGCGCGCCGTGCCGGGCCGTGCCGTGCCGTGCCGTGCCGTGCCGTGCCGTGCCGTGCCGTGCCGTGCCGTGCCGTGCCGTGCCGTGCCGTGCCGTGCCGTGCCGTGCCGTGCCGTGCCGTGCCGTGCCGTGCCGGGCCGTGCCGTGCCGTGCCGGGCCGTGCCGGACTGCGCCGTGCTCGGCCCCTTCAGCCCCCTCTGCTGCCGCACACGTCTCTTCTCTGCCCGACACAAGTCCGGGCCGAGGGTGGCTAGCTCTGGCCGGGTTATATGGCAAAAGTCCGTCTGAAGAAGAAATCCGGGGCGTGACGCGGAGCATGTCGGGGGCGGTGGGGGCGGTGGGGGCGGCAGGGGCGGTGGGGGTAGAGCAAGTGGCAGCCCCTCCCGGCCAGCCGGAGGAGGGAGGGAAGGGAGAGCGACAGAGAGGGAGCCCCGAATACATCTCTGAGATGCTCGATAAGGAACTACCCTCAGAATCCTCCTCCGCCCAGGCCGAGCTCCTCAAAGCGCAAGACAAAAAGTGTGTACGTGTGTGTGTGTGCGCGCGCGCGTGCGCTCGTCCGCCTGTCTGTCCGAGTGTGTGTGTGTGTGTGTGTGTGTGTGTGTGTGTGTGTGTGGCCGTAATTTATCGGTTGTCTGTGTCCTGCTCGTCCCCCAGGTCCGTAAACCCCTACGGGGCTTATTTCAAGGCCCCCGTGCAGTTCCTCCCCAAACGCGTCCAGTGACAGTCCTGTCCTCCCCAGATGAAGCAGGGCAGCCACCCCTCGCGCACCCCGCCCCGCCCCGAGGTGAGACGTCCGGACTAAATGTGTCTGTTGTTGTGTTGCAGGTATGCGGCCGTGGACCGGTGTCTGCCGTGGTGAAGCCGACCTCCATCCAGCGGTACTCGAACCCGCGTCCGGCACAGGCCATTGAGCATCGTCTGAAGCAGGTGCACGGCTCCATCCGTCCAGACTGAATGGAGTGCGTTCGATCCGCCAAAGTTGGTGATTCACCGGGGTCGTTCCGCGAGAGCGTCTCGCGGGGGCCCTGCACCCTGTCAAATAACCCGGAACGAGAGGTTTTCAGATTTTTGTGCCCGAGGCCGGGTACCTGAGAGGGGGTGTTAAAAACAAACTCAGCACTGCGCTGCGCGCGAAAAGACGAGCTATGGCGGCGGGATGAAGCCCCTCCTTTGTCTACGCCATCGAGCTGATGTCCCGCTTTTCCGCGTTGATTGTTTTCAGCGTGTACTCACTCTTTTTGGCGTGCGGGGATCTAATTTCCAGGCGCGTGTGTGTGTGCGCGCACATCAGGCGTCGATTAGCGGCAGCAGCGGTGGCGGCGGCGGCGGCAGACGGCGGCCCCCAGCCCTCCCCCCGCGCTTTTGTACCGGCGGCCCTCAACATCTCCACGAATATTAATAAGGCTGGTGCTGCTGGATGGCGTGGCGATCCGGTCGGATTACGCACCGCCGCGGCAGGCTGCTGCTGCAGGCCGAGGACCCGGAGGACCCGGAGGACCCGGAGGACCCGGAGGCGCTGCCGTAGTACTTACCGATCTGCCGGAGCCGCCCGCCCTGCCTGCCTGCCTCCGGGGCGCTGCGCCGGCCGGCCTCCCCGCAGCCAGGGCAAAAGTGGTGACAGTGTTGTCGGCAGCGAGTGTGAGGCTCCGTCCGCACACTCCCCCCCCCCTCCCTCCCTCTCTCTCTCTCTCTCTCTCTCTCTCTCTCTCTCTCTCTCTCTCTCTCTCTCTCTCTCTCTCTCTCTCTCTCTCTCTCTCTCTCTCTCTCTCTCATCTCTCTCTCTCTCTCTCTCTCTCTCTCTCTCTCTCTCTCTCTCTCTATCTCTCTCTCTCTCTCTCTCTCTCTCTCTCTCTCTCTCTCTCTCTCTCTCTCTCTCTCTCTCTCTCTCTCTCTCTCTCTCTCTCTCTCTGGAGGGTCCTCTCCTTCTCTGGCCACGCGATTTTTCCGGCCTCTCCTCGTTATTTGTTTAATGCACCGCCATGGCTCGCAGTGCGCGTGGAGCATGGAGGAGCGTCGCCGTGCGGCCCCTTTGATGTCTGCCTCATAATAGGCCGCGCTGCCACAGGACGTGGAGTACCGCGGGGCGGCGCGCTGATCGGCGGCCCTCCCCTCCTCTTCCTTTTCCTCCCCCTACCCCTCTGTCAGCCTGCTCAAGAAGTACTAGTTCTGCCGCAACCGAGAGCGGAGTGACATTTTTCCATCGATTCATTGCAAGCAGCGCATTTTGTGCACACGGTGAAAGCAGGGAGAAAGCGGAACCGGGGGGTCGGGGGCCGGGGGCCGGGGGCCGGGGGCACAGCACAGAGAGGTAGCCGTCGTCCTTTCCGTTCCATTCGCTTGGCACCTGCACTGTCAGTAGTCGTTGCCTGCTGCTTGTCATCCGGGCCGGGGGCCGGGGGCCGGGGGCCAGGGGCCGGGGGCCGGGTCCGGGGGCCGGGTCACACCACGGCGTGAGGTACGGGACGGAGCACAGCACACCCTCGGCCGACGTCACTCCGCGCCGCAACGCACCCCCCCCCCCCCGGACTCTACCCTCCTTCTTACCCTCTTGCCACACACATACACACACACATACACACACACACACACCTACACACACACACACACACACACTCGCGTGTCATCCTCACCCCTCCCGCTGTCTATCAACATAGCCAATAAAGCCTCACCCCTGTTTTCCATCCCCCATTCCTCCGTTCCCTTTTTCCTTTTTTTATTCCATCGCCCTCTCTCTCGCTCTCTTTTTTTCTCCAAACCTTCTAGTTCTGCTCTGCAGCCATCCCCTGGGTCGCGCCTCTTCCCCGCCCTTCTCTCTCTCTCTCTCACACACATATACTTCCCTCTTAGCGGCCGTGCCCTCTGCCTATTCAAAAACCTGTATGCTCCGCGCCAGATGCCGACATCCTGCAAACAAGCCCGCTACAATGGATTACTATTCCGTTTGTCCTGGCAGCGGCAGGGGGTGAGGTGAGGGGTGAGGTGAGGGGTTGAGGTGAAGGGGTTGAGGTGCGCTGGCGAGCGCAAACATTCGCCGGGGCCAGTTCTCTCGCCGGGGACGATCCGATATCCGCGGTCGGCGGCAGAGCAGACCGCTCCGTCCCGTCCCGGCTGGTCCGGTCACCTCACCACGATGTTGCGGCCCTGTGTGTGATTAGAAATGGAGTCGCAGCCGTGTATTTCAAACCGGGGAATTCCACAGCAGTTTTTCCTGTTTCGGGTGCGGGGTGGCAGGGGTGGCAGGGGCGGCAGGGGCGGCAGGGGCGGCAGGGGCCACCTTTGTGGCGCGGCGTCTTTCGGAGAAAGGAATAGTGCCAACGGACGTTCGTTTCCGCCAAGTCGGTGCGGGTGGCGGCCGCGGGCGTGCAGGCGTGCCGTGCTGGCGTGCCGTGCTGGCGGGGCCGGCGGGGCGGTCAGCGCGGCACGGCCTATGGCCTGGCCCCGGGGGCCGCACACACGCCGTCCGCACCCATTTTACGACTGTTTAATATTTTCTGACAGCCGTTCGGCTCTCGGCCGCGGTGCCTCGGTGGGCCCTTTAGGCGTCGCAGTCCCAGCCCCTTGACCCCTCACTGTCCTCCGGCAGCCGTCTGCAAAGCCGTGCGGGCTGCAAATCTGAGTACCGGGGCCGGGGCCTAGCCGGAGACCTAGCCGGGGACCTAGCTGGGGACCTAGCCGGGGACCTAGCCGGGGACCTAGCTGGGGACCTAGCTGGGGACCTAGCCGGGGACCCCCCAGCTGCTACCGCTGCAACCCAGCGGCCTTCCTAAAATAGCCAGACTATAGCCGGGGACCTAGCTGGGGACCTAGCCGGGGACCTAGCCGGGGACCTAGCCGGGGACCTAGCCGGGGACCTAGCCGGGGACCTAGCCGGGGACCTAGCCGGAGACCTAGCCGGAGACCTAGCCGGGGACCTAGCCGGGGACCTAGCCGGGGACCTAGCCGGAGCCCCGTATAAATGGCTCCAGTCAGGATCGTCGTTTGTAAAGCCGAAGGTCGGCAGTCGGCATGGCACAGGGCAAGGCCAGGCCTGTGCCGTGGCGTCCACAGGACGTCCTGCCCTGCCAGCCCTGCCGGCCCGGCTGTGTTGTCTCCGGCCGTTCATTGCGCTGATTTGCCCCGGCCGTCGCCTCGCTGTTATTTTCGAGGTGGGAAAGGGTTCGCCGCGCCGTGCTCGGCCCCGCCCCGCCGCTGAAGAACTGGCCCGGTTTTAGAAACATGGCACGCGATACGAAATGATGGTTTCGTCAACGCCCCATTCGTTAGGCAGTCACGGGCCCCGCCCCGGCGCTTGCCGCCACCCCCGAGGCCCCCGGCGGCCGGCCGCCCCGCGAGAGAGCGCGGCGGCCACATCGGAGGGAAGGCGAGGAGTGCGGGTTTATTTTTGTGTCGGGACACACGGGTGGCAGCGGGCGTGACGGCCGGAAGAAGCCGCGAGGGGCCGCGAGGGGCCGCGGGGGGCCGCGGGGGGCCGCGGGGGGCCGCGGGGGGCCGCGGGGGGCCGCGCCTAAGCCCCGCTGCGCCTCCTGACGACGTTCTCGAGCTCCCTTCTGTTTGGTTTGCACCGGCTGTCTGTCTGCCTGGCTTGCCGCGAGCAGAGGACTTTATTTGGCCGTTTCGGGGACCAGATCGTGCGCGATTGTACAACGTGTGTGAGTGTGTGTGTGTGTGTGCGCGTGCGTGCGTGTGTGTGTGTGTGTGTGTGTGTGTGTGCGCGTGCGTGTGTGTGTGTGTGTGTGTGTGTTGCAGCGCGACGGTGAGAAGGGTGACGGCGCGGGGCAGGGCAGACGGAAAATGCCTTTTTATCGGGTTTAGGTTTTTTTTATCGCCCCGCCGCACAGAGCAGCCTCGCAGCCTGCGCCCGGCCCGCCCGGCCCGCCGCCGTTGTTATTATGGCGGCCTCGGCTCTGCCGAATCATCGTGGGACAAGTCATGCGTTTTATCGCGAACCAAACTGCGCGCATTACATGATGGCCGTGCGGCCGTGCGGTAGTAGTTGTTGTGCGCTGCGGAGCGCTGCCCATTGAGAGACCTGGCCGGGCAACCCTCGACCCACTCGGGCTGCTGCTGCTGCTGCTGCTGCAACGTCCCACCACCCCGTCAACCCTTTGGGGTGCATTCGGATCGTCTGTGTGTGTGTGTGTGTGTGCAAAGCGCAAAGAGGGGTGCAGGAATGAAAGAAAAAAACTGCATGTAAAATGGAGGATAATGGTCGTAATTTGATGACCCTGAATGTAAAGGCACGTTCGCTGCCGGCCCGGGTGTTTATTGTGCACGAGGGCTGCGGAGTGTTGTGTGTGTTCCTCGACCACACGGCCTGAGCGTACTGTACTGTGCGTCATTACCTGGCATTTCGCACACACACACACACACACACACACACATTCGCGAGGCGCGGAAATATTAGCCAGCTTTTCATATATGTTTTTCATTGTGAGGGGAGAAACACGATAAATATATGTTCACGCAGGTGTGAACCCTTAATTGCCATTCTACCGTCATAGATATTGGCTGTCATCGCCTTCCATGAAAAGTTTTAAAACGAAGTGTTCTTGTGTGTGTTTGGGAGCTGATTCGTTTGCACCCAAGGCCGCACTCGCCTCCCGCGGCGTTCTACCCGCAATAACAGCGGGGTGGACCCGTGACCTTTCGTCGGCTGAAATCGAAGGGAAATAAGCCGAGCGGGGCCGAGCGAAGCCCCCCCCCCCCCCACATCCGAAAGCGCCAATTAGCGCGTCGTGTCGTCAAATAACCGGAAGTGAAGGCGGAAATAGAGCGGAGGGGAAGGGGGCGGAAGTGCCCCCGGATTAGCGCCCCGCGGTGATGTCGCCCAGGTGTCCGCAGGTGTCCGCCGCTCACCTGGCCGGCCCGGCCTCTCACCTGCTGCTCGTTTTTACCAACCACTGGTAATTTTTTTGTATGTTTTTTTAAATTTGAATAATTCACCAAATGATTTTTTTTTTAATCTCTCTTGTTTGGTCGCCGCAGCACCAGAGCTGACTGACAAGGCGTGGCCGTCTGCGAACGAGAGGGCGGAGGTATCGGTTTCGGCCGGTGGACGGAAGGGAAGGGTGCAGCTGCTGCGTTAATCTGCCTGTGGCTGTGCCGGGCGCTGACAGTCCTGGTGCGGTGCGGTGCGGTACCCGGTACCCGGTACCCGGCCAGCCCGCGGTACCCGATACCAGATTTCACGGCTAGCGCCTCGCCGTATTCATGAGGATTAGAACACCTCCGTCCGGGGTCCACCTCCCGTGAACGCGGCGATGACTTCACACCGGCTGATGGGATGAGGCTGCCCCCTCCTTCGCCGCCCCTGCCCCGCCCCACCGCGCCCCCCCGGGGAGTCGTTTGCTACTTTATTTTATGCGACGCCCGGCCTTTGTCCCTCTGGCCTCTTATCTGGGGAAGGTGATTATTCGCGAATCTTTCCCAACCATCCTTCCTCCCTTCTTCATCCTTGTCTTAAAACAAAAACAGAAAAAAACATAATTTTTTAGAGCATTTCCCCTGCGTTGTGTAAGTCTTGCTCAGGGGAACGGAAAGGGTTGTGCCGACCGGGCGCCCCCACCGAAACAAGGAGGAAGTCGTTTGGATTTGCCTCCTCTTACATCTCATCGGGGATCGGGTGGTCCAAAGGCCGAGGCCGTGCCAAAGGCCCTGCCAAAGGCCTGGAACCGGATGCTGTTTCACGACAAATTTCTTCCCCCCCTTTTTTTGCGCCTCTGGAATTCTTCTAGAGATGCTATCGAGTTGGCGGAAAATTACGACCGCTGGGGATTCAGAAGCCGGCTGATATTTTTGGCGCTGAAGCGGCGCGGCGGGCGGAGTGGCCAATTCCCATTGTCGTATCATTACCGACCGAGCCTTCGCGAGATGCGCTAGATAATTTACAGGTTTCAAAGTGATAGTGGTCCCTCGGTGCTCCGCAATTTGTCATCTCACACCGCCGCTGCGGCCGTGCCGGGCCGTGCCGGGCCGTGCCGGGCCGTGCCGGGCCGTGCCGGGCCGTGGGGGCGCGGGGTAGCGCCGCAGCAAAAGCAGCGGGAGCGGGCCAGAGCCGGAGCCGGCGGCAAGCCGAGTAGTAGGAGCAGGCAGCGTGCATGTCAACCGATCGGCGTGGCAGCCGCGTGCCGCCGCGTGGCTGCCGCGTGCCAGTGCACTCGCCGTAATTATTCCTGGCCTCGGCAGGGCCTTATAGACTCGCCGTCACTTTCTGCGAGATTTCGCCTGTAATATCTCGCCCCTTTCGCCCATTCTCTCTCTCTCCCCCTCCCTGCTCCCTCTCTCTCTCTCCTGAGGGGCGGTGGAGTGGAAGTGCTAATTACTCGTCGGTGAGGGCCTGGGCCTGCCTCCCTCCTCAGCTAGCCCAGCCCAGCCCAGCCCAGCCCAGCCCGGCCCGGCGGATTCGTCCCCAGATGTAATGGACTGGCTGCGCTGCCATGGCTGCCGCTGGCTCACGGCCAGCAGTCGTTGCCGCACCGCTTTTCCTTCCGAGAAAAATGACAGTTGGCTTTATGGTGTCAAGTGGGGAAGCGTTTCCGATTGCTCTGCGATGCCCGGCGGCCCACCAGCACCCCCCCCCCCCCCCCCCCCCGCTCCCGCTCCATTTGAGCCGCTTGCAAGGCTTTTAGGCTTCTGCTACCGGCTACGCCAACTCGGTTCTAAAGCCGCGCCAATCTATCTCTCTCCTGACTCCCTGTGCTTCCCTGATTGGGCGACAAAAATCATCGGCTAAGTGAAGTGGCGCGAGTTTTGAAATACGTGTGACTGAAACGCCAGGGCGCCGCCGGGCGCCGCGACGGTCCCGGCGGCCCCGGACCACTCCAGTCCAAGCTGCATTCAGATCGGCGGGCTGGTGCGCCGGGCGGGGCTGTGTTTGTTGTACACGGCTCTATCCAATCCATCTCTCTCCCTCCCCCCACCTCCTCCCCTTCCCGCCGTGCGACAGGGATGGAAGATGCCACTGAATCAGCGCTGTCGTCGAGGGATGGATGTGGCAGACGCGTTCCACCTGTGATGCCCCTCCCCTCTCTCCCCTCTCTTTCTCTCTTGTACGCTGATCGAGTAATCGGGCACATAATACTGCCCCGATTCACCTTCATTTTTATTTTTTGCTCGGTATTTCGTGCGCCGCCATCAGTTGCGTATGTGTATGTGTTCGGACATCGTGTGCTTGATTAAAGACATGGTGCCACATCTATTGTGCTCGATTCCCACAGAGTTTTATCGTATGTAGTCGGGCTCTCTCTCCGGGGGCTGCGGGGGCTCCGGGGGCGCCACAGGCCAAGGCTCTGTTACGTGGATATTCGTGTCCTGCTTATCCTCTCTATCGCACGCATCGGGAGAGAGGAGAGAGAGAGAGAGAGAGAGAGAGAGAGAGAGAGAGAGAGAGAGAGGGAGAGGAGAGAGAGAGAGAGAGAGAGAGAGAGAGAGAGAGAGAGAGAGAGAGAGAGAGAGAGAGAGAGAGAGAGAGAGAGAGAGAGAAAGAGAAGGTAGGGAGCGGAGGCGCCAGGCCAGCGCCAACCTGCTGTGCGTGCGTGCGTGTGTGTGCGGGGAAGCCTCCACAAGGCAGTCGACCATTCTTTACCGGTAGAACGGAGGGCAGAGAGCGCACAGGCGGTGGCATCGCTTTGGAAACGTTCCCGCCGGCATATCTGTGCGTGTGTGTGTGTGCTTGTGTGCGTGTGTGTGCGTGCGGTCCTATCTGGCCGGCCGGGCCCCTCCCTTATACTCATGCATGCGCTCGCTGGCCGGCGCGCCGCGCCAAAAAGTGAATTCAAATAGCAAATACGCCTTGCTGGAATTGGCTTCCGTCCGCCCCTGCTGCCGCCACGGCTGCGCGCTGTGCAAACATCACCCTGCGACGGCCTGTGTGTCTGTGTGTGTCTGCGTGTGCGTGCGTGTGTGTGTCCGGCCGCCCTCCCTTCCGGCCCGATACTCCTGCGCCGGTCCGGTCCGGCCGATCTCGATCAGCAGTCTGCACGAGGTGAGACGGCCTGCCTGATTGAACATGACGGCTGGCTCAGCCGCCGCCGCTGCTGCTGCGGCTGCGGCTCGCAAATCTCGATTTGGGAAGGAGGCCTGCAGGCCTGCTAGCTGGTGGTGGTGGTGGTTGTGGCGGCGGAGGGGAGCGGATCTGTGGCCTGGAGCCCCCAGTGGGTAGGCAGCCCAGGCGCAGGGCTGTGCTGCGGGGAGGCATACAGTGCACGGGGCGCTGAGGCCGAGAGCCGAACCGAGGCTGAGGCCAGCGGAGTACAGCTGAGTCCAGCTGAGGCCATCTGAGTCCAGCTGAGGCCATCTGAGGCCATCTGAGGCCATCTGAGGCCATCTGAGGCCAGCTGAGGCCATCTGAGGCCAGCTGAGGCCATCTGAGGCCCTCTGAGACCAGCTGAGGCCATGAGTCCAGCTGAGGCCATCTGAGGCCAGCTGAGACCAGCTGAGGCCAGCTGAGTCCAGCTGAGGCCATCTGAGGCCAGCTGAGGCCAGCTGAGGCCAGCTGAGGCCAGCTGAGTCCAGCTGAGGCCATCTGAGGCCAGCTGAGTCCAGCTGAGGCCATCTGAGGCCATCTGAGGCCAGCTGAGGCCAGCTGAGGCCAGCTGAGGCCACGGTCCAATGCCCCCGGCCCCCGGCCACCTCGCCTTACCTTGCCGCGGGCTACCGAGCCGCCGGGCCGCGCGGCTCTACTTCAGAGGTGTTTATCGTGACGGAGCCTAATTTAATTCACAACTCGCCGCGTCCTGCGCTGCGTGTGCGTGTGCACGCGCGCGCGTGTGTGTGTGCACGTGTGTGTGTGCGTGAGCCCCTATCGCCTGTCGTTAGCATGACGGCCGGGAGCACCGCACGCGTGCTGCTGTATTGATTGTGTGTTGCTGACGGCGGCGCCTTGACGCTCCCCGCAGCCCCGCTGTGTGAGACAGATGGCGCCAAGATGTGTGATTGACTCCTCGGTCCCCGTCGGTCCCCCTCGGCCCCGGCTAGGCCCCGGGTCCGCGTGCCGATGGGTGCCGGCGCCACCCTTCTCCCTCTCTCCCGCGTGACACGACACGACGACCCCGAGACCCTCGACAAGTGTACACGTATACAATACGTACATGTCGGGGCGGAGGAACCGCAGGGCCGGGGAGCGAGGCCGTGCTCCATTCCATCCAGTTGTATTCTACACCTAGTCGCCCTAGCTGGCCCCCCTTAACTCTCACTGCTTGGCAAGCGGACTCGCCGCGCGGGCTTTTCGAGTGCCAAATCGCGTTGCGATTGGTTGGGATCCTCCCTGCCCCGCCCCGCCCCGCCCCGCCCCGCCCCGCCCCGCCCCGCCCTGTGGCCGTGTGGGTTTGTTGTTCCGATGGGTGCGCCGGCTATCCGCGTGCCGTTAGGTGCGATAGGTGGCAGCCAGTGGCAGCCGATCTGCTGATGAGTGCTTCAGCGGCGAGAACACCGATCCTGCGCGGTGGTGTCCAGCCGTGGCCAGCCGTGTCCAGCCGTGTCCAGCCGTGCCCAGCCGTGTCCAGCCGTGGCCAGCCGTGTCCAGCCGTGTCCAGCCGTGCCCAGCCGTGTCCAGCCTTGTCCAGCCGTGTCCAGCCGTGCCCAGCTGAGCCCAGCACCCCAGCCAGTGCCGGCCAGCAGCTTCTGTGCCAATGCCGGGCCGGAAGTGGTGGGGCCGTTGGCCGTTGGTGCATCTGCACTCTCTGCTCCTTAGCATTGTGTGTGTGTGTGTGTGTGTGTGTGTTTGTGCAGGACCGCTGCCTGAGTGTCGCGCAGTGTGGTGTTATGGATGTGAAGCCCGATGATTATTAAAGCGGGCCGGGCTGGGCCGCCCAAGGCTGGCGTTGCCGGCCGAGGCTGCTTTTGCTTACCCGGCTTGTAAACGTCTGGATCGTGATTGGGCGTGCGGCTGTGTATGAGAGTAGTCGCGGTGGAAACCAATGAGCCGCAGGCATTTCGCAACGCGGCCGTAACTAACCGTGCAAATGGGCACACGGCACTGTCATTTTCCGTTCACTCAACTGTAAACAGAGTGCACACACCAATTTTGATTTCTCAAATCCAAAACAAAAGGCGTAATTTTATTTTTGAATTTTTGAATAAAATAAGAAACATTCCCCCCCCCCCTGCGAACGTTTAACCTTTAACAATCTCATAACACATCCCGCTACAGTAATAAGCGTGGTAGTCGGCTCCTAATTCAATCTCCCCTTTCTTTTCGCGCGCGGGAGGGGAACATTGAAGAGGGAACAGCCGGCGATAACCCGGCGGGATGTAACGGTGCCGCCGGTGCCGCCGGTGCCGCCGCTGCCGCCGCTGCCGCCGCTGCCGCCGCTGCCGCCGCTGCCGCCGCTGCCGCCGCTGCCGCCGCTGCCGCCGCTGCCGCCGCTGCCGCCGCATGTCGTGCGTGGCGGCAGTAGTGCGTAAGAATGTGTTGACTGGTGATGATGGGTGTGGCCGGGTGGGGGGCCTAGCCTAGCCTGGCCTAGCCTGGTCTAGCCTGGTCTAGCCAAGACGGCCTATTGTTTCTAACGAACATCACGCGCCGAGGCCACCGAGGCCGCCGAGGAGGTGGATGCGATGCGTGCCTCGGCTACATTCATTCACAGGCCGGGCCCTCCACGCCCCGCGCTCTGTACTTAGGTACACCGAGTTTGAAAAGAGTGAGACAAAAGATTGGCTCGGGCGGCGGCTAGCAGCAGCAGCAACAGCAGCAGCAACGTCGGCGTGGTTTCCAACGATGTCCAGGCACGAGTCCCCCCCCCCCCTCCTCTCCGCAGATCTTTTCACGCCGCTATGCCCTCCGGATGGCGGAAGCCCGCTACTTTTATATTACGTTCTTGTTTTCCCCTGCACTGAAATATTTTGTCTCGGTACGCAGCCTGCTATGTTTCACACGCACTGCACGTTTCCTCGCGGTGGGGAGGGGGCGGGGCATGTCGTGTACTCCGGTGCATGCAAGAAGGAGGCTGCAAGGCCTGCAAGGGCAGAGCCGGGCAGAGCCGGGCAGAGCCGTGTGTGCTATGCGCTCCTCACTGCAGGGGGTTTACCCGGCCAGGCCGCAACTGCCGCAACCTGGAGCCTTGTGACCGTATCATGTTCGCCGAGGGAGAAGAAGGCTGGGACCTCCCGGCAAGATAGGCTGAGGGGGCGTCGTTAAACCGCCGGAGTCTCGGCCGCTGTTATGTTGTGCCGTGCCCTTTCGAACAGCGTGCCGCTGCTACGCCGCTGCTACGCCGCTGCTACGCCGCTGCTACGCCGCTGCTACGCCGCTGATACGCCGCTACCGCCGCCGCCACGCACGGCCAACGCCCCGCACACACACGGCCCATCGCATGTCACACATGTGTCATTTGTATTCCATGCCGTCGCATGCACCGCGCCGCGCCGCCAATTGGGTTTCGCGACCTTTCTGTTTGTTTTTCGGCCCCCCCTCCCCCGCTACAGCCGCTGCGCAGCAGCTGTCGGCCGCGGTCTCTGCCCTTCGCGGGGAGGGCGGGCGCTCGAGCGCGGGGCCCTAGACGTGCAGGCTGGCGGAATGGAGACTGACGGGAAAAGCTCTCTCTCCCTCTCTCTCTCTCTCTCTCTCTCTCTCTCTCTCTCTCTCTCTCTCTCTCTCTCTCTCTCTCTCTCTCTCTCTCTATCTATCTATCTCTATCTCTCCCTCTCGCCCCCCCTCTCTCTCCCTCTCTCTCCCACTCGGTGCAGCCTGCCGGCGCGCATAAGGGAGCAAGAGAGAATGTTTTTCAGCCGGTATAGTGCAGCGTAGCGTGGCGCCCTATGCACCGTGCATGCTCATAGCCGGTGCTGAGCCGAGCCGGGGCTCGGAGCAAGCCCAGCCGGGGCCGTGGGGGCCGTGGGGACATGCGACGAGCGCGGCCGGCACTACGCATGGTAATGCAAGTGTGCCGTGCCAAAACAGGGACCGGAGCCCGGCGTGGCGCAACGCTTTGGCTCCACCGGTCTCCGCCAAGTAAATCTGGCCGAGTGATCCTACGCTCCTGCGGGCCGCTGTCTGCCCGAACTGCACCAGGCAAGGCAGATCGCGCCCTTCTCAGTGCGGAGGGGGCCAGGGGCCTCCTCGGCAGCGCTGGCTGCGCCAATGGAGCCGATGTGGGCCAGCGGCGGCCAGCGGGCTGCAGAGCAGGCAGGGCTATAGCCACTCAGCGGCCGCGACCGGCCGCGACAAAGCAGCGCGGAGCGGCGCGACAAGGAGCTCATGATGGCACTCTTCCTGCCTTCTCTCTCTTTCTCTCTCTCTCTCTCTCTCTCTCTCTCTCTCTCTCTCTCTCTCTCTCTCTCTCTCTCTCTCTCTCTCTCTCTCTCTCTCTCTCTCTCTCTCTCTCTCTCACACACACTTTCTCGCCCGCTCCCTCGGCATGTGCTCCTGTAAATGCGCCCCTTGCCGTGTGCCGGTGCTGGCCGGTGCTGTGCTGCATCACGGCCCTTAGCGCTCGTGATTCGGTGGAAACAGTCCGGCCGGGGTGGGCGGGGCGCGTTCCGTTTGCGGACCGTCATTGGCGGCAGCGGCGGCAGCAGCGGCAGCCGTTACTTAGTCCGTATCTATAAATACCGCCCGCCGGGGCCGGGGCCGCTGTGCTCTTCTCTGCAAATCCAACTAAACCCGTTAAATGTATACGCAGCCTGGATCCGGGGTGGGGTTCGTTTGGGGCGTCCGTGCCGAGGCGGGGCCCGGCCCACCCTCTCACACACTCGGCTCGGTCTCATGGGCCCCGCCCGCCCCCGCCCCCGCCCCCGCCCCCGCTCCGCCCCCGCCCCCGCTCCCGGTCCGGTCCGGCGGCGCGCATCGTTAGGACTGATGCTAATGTGTCGTCAGTCCTTGAATCCCACCCCATTTGGGCGCCCCCAGCCGGGCCCCGGCCTCTGCGCTGTGCGCTCGCTCCCCCTTCGGCCCGCATGGCCGTCCCCCGTCCCGGTCAATTCGATTGTCTTGTGTTTGTCATAGGGGCGAATAGGACCTCATAGGCGATGCGGTGCGATTGGGGCGCGGCGGAGCCCAGCGGAGCACAGCGGAGCACAGCGGAGCACAGCGGAGCACAGCGGAGCACAGCGGAGCACAGCGGAGCGCAGAGGGCCCCGTGCCACGTAGGCACACCCGCAGCGCAGTCGAGCGCGCGGGCTGCCTACCTCCCAGGCGCTCCCGGCCACTCCCCCTCTCCCACCCGATGTATATACCAGGTGTATCATTGGCCCCGGGCAGTTTCGGTTTTAGGCAGTCCCGCAACACACTATCTCCGTCTCTTTCTGGCTCGGCCAGACGCGTTTTCTGCCTACATTTTATTTATTTTTCTGAAGACAGCGCGTTTGTTGTCGAGTTTCCGGAGGAACCAGGAGCAGTTGAAATGGAAGGAGGGAGGAGATAAAAGAATGATGAGGTCCCGATTTTTCTCTTTGCTGCTTTTATTAGATGGCCTGTTGTTGATTCCCAGCCGCGCCGCTGCAGCGCGCTGCGCCATGGAGCGGCAAACGAGGCCGATCCGATGCCGATCGTATCTCAGGGCAGGGCGTCGGGTCCCTCTCGCTGGATGGCAGCCGTTCGTCGCGGCGTCCGCGGCCGGGGGCCGTCATCGGGGAAGTGTTGACGGGGGCGCCCGGACCGCTGGCGCCATGCGAGGCCCCTCGGAGGCCCGGAGCCAGTTCCTGGTCGCGCACATCGTCATCCGGACCCTAAGCGTCCACTAAACGCTTATTGCTGGCCCGGCATTGGCCAAAGGGCCCAACTAGTCTCGCTAGCCCCGCCCCGCCCCGCCCCGCCCCGCCCCGCCTGGGACTGGCGACTGCTCTTGGTGTTGGTCCGTAACTACTCCCCATTCGTTTTACAGCCCTCGCATCTCTCTTTATCCAGAGCACGGCCCGGCAGGACCCGGCATAGGGCCCGGGGGCTGGTGGGGGACCATTCCGCTGCCGCCGCCGCCAGCCCACCCCTCCAGGATTAGGCGCCACTTGTCTAGCGCCCCGGCGCTAGTAGGGCTTTAGTGCGGCGCTAGAGGGACTCTAGGAGGGTGGCGCTTTGTCTATCCGGGCCTCGCGGGGCTCGGCGGGCGCCTGGCTTGGCCGGGCCGCTCCTGATTGGAGGAGTCAACATTGACTCGTCAACTCGCGTATCTCGGCCGCACTCGGGTGCCCGGGCCGGGCTGGGAGGGGGCGCCCACCCGTTGCCTTCGGACAGGGTTTCCCAACTCGACACGCAAATTTTGTCGCCGTTGAAATTCGCCCCCGCCTCGGGACGAGCGGCAATTCTGGAAGAAGGTCCTTGGAAGGACTCGGCGCCACACCCCCCCCCCCCCCCCGCCCTCCTGCAACTCGTAAAGAAGTACGTCGGCGCTGTCGGATAGGGAGCTCCAGAGCTCGGCGCGTCATATGACATGAAGCGTCGTCATCGGCGGGGGCCGGTAGGCCGACGGGGAGCCGACGGGGAGCCGACGGAGAGCCGACGGGGAGCCGACGGGGACCCACCGCACCCGGGCGCGGTCGTCCTAATGAAGTGCCCACGCGTACGAACACGCCGTTCTGTCATGCCGCCTGTTTTCTGTCCTTCTCTGACACCCCCGTTCCGTCTCGTCCCGTCCCTCACTCGCCCGTGTGCAGCGGGAACAGGAACAGGGCAGCTTTGAAAGGAGCATGAGCGGCGCGCGAAAAGGGGGGCGGAATGTGCGGGGGGGAAAAATCGACAGCAATTTGCTCCGGAGAAATGGAGCTTGAGGGAACGGGGAGGGCCAACTTGTCAGAATATCGGCTCGGCTTCGGCAGCTTGGCTCGACTCGGTTTGGCTTGGCTCGGCTCGGCTCGGCGGATTGACGCATTTGCACGACCGAGCGAGATTGACGCGTCGGCGTCGTTTGTGTACAAATCTCTCCTTCTCTGTCTCTCTTCCCCTTCACGCTGCTCGATTGATTCCTGCGCTCTCTCTCTCTCTCTCTCTCCCTCTCTCCCTCTCTGTCTCTCCGCGGGCGGCGGGCGGCCCCATTGTTACTCGATCGGCCTGGCCTTTGGCTTTGCCTTTGGCTTCGCCCTTGGCAGTCCCTTCTCGGCCTTTTGGTCGCCTCTGGCAGCCGTAGCCGTTTCGGCCCCCGTCTTGTTTCGCGCCGAACCGTTTGTCCTCTCGCTGCTCATGACGCGACTTTGTGCTGCCGCTGCCATGGACCCCGCGGGCCGCAAGAGCCGCAGGGGCCGCAGAAGCCGCAGGAGCCGCAGGGGCCGCAGGGGCCGCAGGGGCCGCAGGAGCCGCAGGAGCCGCAGGGGCCGCAGGGGCTGCAGGAGCCGCGGGGGCCGCAGGAGCCGCAGGGGCCGCAGGAGCCACAGGGGCCGCAGGGGCCGCAGGAGCTGCAGGGGCCGCAGGGGCCGCAGGGGCCGCAGGAGCCGCAGGGGCCGCAGGAGCCGCGGGGGCCGCAGGAGCCGCAGGGCGGCCGCGCAGGGACTTTCGTAGTGCGCACGGCCGACACGGCTCCAGCCCAGCAGCTGGTTCGCAAACACGCTCGGCATCACCCGCCTCTCTCCCACCTGCAGCGAGCCAAAGTGTGTGTCTCTCTCACCCGCACGCACACACTCTTACAAAGCCCCCGTGGGAACTCTCGGTGGAGCATCAGCCACAGTCAATGAGAGGGCAGAATCGGGCAAGGAGGCGGAAGAGAGGGGAGGGGGAGGGTAGATTCGGAGAGCACCTCCGCACTTGCACCCCCTCCCCGTTCCTTTTTCCGCCATCGTGTACGCGTCTTAACGTTAACCAATTAGGACCCGTTTATACCGGCTGGTGGCCTACCTCAAGGGCGTAGCGCAGCGCGCCCGGCTGCCCCGCCAGTCCCCAGCCCCCCCCCCCCCCCCCCCCCCCGGCCCCCCGGCACCCGTCACCCTTTGGAAACGCAACGCGCCCTGGGATTTAGCTGTCCCAGCAACAGCTCTGCTCTTTGGTCCCTCCAGCCCCCTCCCCCTCCACCTCTATTCCAGCTGACCTAGTTGGTTCGCGTCTCAGTCTCGTCAATATCAGGACGCGTTTTAAGTGCGCGGAAGGGTGTTCTCCTGCCCTGCAAAAATGCTTTTAGCGACTGCAACTTCTTTCTCTCCCCGCCATTCGCAATTTCTTTGCCGTTTGCTTCTTTCATTGCTCTTGGAGGAATCCCTCCCCCATTTGTTGTTCGCCTTCTCTCTTTCTCTTCACTCTGTTGCTTCGCTTTTACTCTGAATCCTCTTTCTTTCGTTGACCCCCCCCCCCCTTCTTCTTTCTCCCCAAAACTTGCCGGGTAAACGGAGCCCCATTTATATTCACCATTCCTCTCTCTGTCTCTCTCTGTCTAATGGTTTGCGTATTTTCTTGCTCCTCCCTACCTCTTGTTTTTCCTTTATTTTTCCTCCGCGACATTTCTGGTCTAGATCCTTTTGTTACGGCCCCTCTCCGCGAGAGGACATATTAGAGCGGAATTAAATGCAAGTGCCCGTGGTGCGGGCCGGCCCCGCCGCTCCGCTGACTGCCACTATGTTTGTACTGACGGCATGTATCTCTGCCCTGCAGGTGCTGGTGTCCAGCGCCACCCAAGCCCTGGATTACGAGTCGGTGTCCGTGGACCCCGGGCACGCCATCCTGCCGGACACGGCGCTGTCGCCCAGCGGGGACTCCCTCTACGTGCTGTCTTCGTCCAAGGTGAGTGAGGGTAGGGTGTGGGTGTTGGTGCTGGGGCGGGACTGGCCGTGGGCCTCGGACTGACCCCGGCCAGGCCTTCCGCCCCGTGTGTTGCACCGGAAAGTAGAAAGTTTCCCCCCGCCGGCGCCGGCGCTGTGACTCTTCATTAGAGGCAAGACCAAAAGAGCTGCATATTTCACGAGTATTTAGGAAAACTTGCAGGTATGAGTCCCCGCCCTGCCGCTGCCGCTGCTGCTGCTGCCGCCGCTGCCGCCGCTGCCGCCGCTGCCGCCGCTCTCCTCTGCTGCTCTCCGGCCGGCGCTCTGCAAGTTTTGCGTTTGTGTGGCGTATTATCTTCCACCATTACTACTCAGCTGTCCCGGGGAAGTTGTAGCCGCACGGGCGCACGGCACAGAGACCAGTCCGCCAACAAAAACAGTCCGGGCTGGGCGTGGCCGGTATTTGAACCTGCGGACAAGAAGCGCTGTCCGCCGGCCGTAGTATAATACGCCTTTTCAGAGGGCGCCGCCGCGTTAGTTTTCCGCAGTGCCGCACGGCAATGCCCACATGGTCTCCCTCGCGCTCCTCCCCCCCCCCCCTCCCCCCCCCCCTCTCTCTCTCTCTCTCTCTCTCTCTCTCTCTCTCTCTCTCTCTCTCTCTCTCTCTCTCTCTCTCTCTCTCTCTTCCTCTCTCCCTCTGCTGCTCTCCTCCAGTCTTGTCACGTCTCCTCTCAATCAGCCTCGTTACTCACATCTCTCCTTTTTGTCTCTTCCTTCTCTTGTTCCCCCCCCCCCTCTCTCTCTCTCTTTCTGTCTGTCCCCTCCGTCATGGGCTACCTGGGATGACCATCTCTCCCTGTTATTTACTGTCAACTCCCGCCGTTATGCAGAGCTAATAGATTCCCTTTTCCGTGGACGCCGAACCGTGAAGCCGAGTTAGCGGTGCCCCCGTGATCTCTCGGCAGCGCCGAGGTGGAAGCGGCTACAGCGGCTACAGCGGCTACAGCGGCTACAGCGGCGACAGCGGCTACAGCGGCTGCAGCGGCTACAGCGGCTACAGCGGCTACAGCGGCTACAGCGGCTACAGCGGCTACAGCGGCTACAGCGGCTACAGCGGCTACAGCGGCCCAAGGAAATGTCGCCATAATGTTCCCCACGAGGGGCGCAGGGGCGCCGGGCCCCAGTCTCCATATTGCGGACCCGATTCACGGGGATCAGGTCGGTGGGGCGTGAGGCCGAGGGGGCGCGTGTTACACTGTGTTAGTGTGTGTGTGTGTGTGTGTGTGCGTGTGTGTGTAGGTGTGTGTGTGTGTGTGTGTGTGCGTGTGCGTGTGCGCGCAGGAGAGGATCGCGCGCCGCCAATTGGCGGTCACGAGGTCGGCCGGGTGGGTGGGGGAAGGACGGTGAGGTCACGGCGTAACTAATGGCGAGCTAATGAGTAATGACTCGCCGGCCCCACCCCACCCCCCGTGTGTGTGTTCTCGGGACGCTTCAGTGCGCTCCGCTGCGGCTGACCATCCCCCACGGCAGGCGCCCCCGCGGCCCCCGCAGCCCCCGCGGCCCCCGGCCCGGAGCCCCCAGGACTTGTAGGCCTGGGTGCCCCCGGATCCGGCCCCAGCCGCAGCCGGCGGGCTTACTTGGCCCCAACTTTACACCCCCGCGCCGCGCCCACTTCTGGCCACATCCTCTGTCCTCCCCCGGCAGCGCATCCTCGTCTTATTAGTCCGCGTCGCCGACGTGTGTGGGCGCGCCGGGGCTGCTCACGGCCCGCACACGGCCTGAACACGGCCCGCACACGGCCTGCACACGACCTGCACACGGCGAGCTTGTTGCATACGGTTACATCCTCCTCATATCATATACGTGCTGTGCAAATAAATGGCTGCTGCTGCTGCGGTTCTGTTTCCGTCCAGCTTGTAGGGGGGAGGGGCGGGGCACCGGAGGAAACAGGACCTTCTGTTCTCTCCAGGGCGCCGCTGCGCCGCACGCCAGCGTCCACGGTACCCGGCGGGGAGGGGAGGGGAGGGGAGCGGGGCTTGGCGGACTGAGCGCGACTCGGCAGCGCTGGCATGAGGATGAGAGGACCACAATCCCATTATCCCAGACCCCTCTGTTCTTCTTCATTCATGGAAAATTGCTCCCAGTTGTCGACGTGGTTGTCGTTTTCTTTGTCTTGGCCGCCTCCTTTTCTTTTCGTTTGTTTCCTTTCCGCCTTCTCCCCTTCCCATACGGCCTCCGGTGAGTCGTTGGCTGGTGCAGAGCACAACGGCTAGCCGGGGCGGCCTGGCCCAGGTCGCCGTCGGCCAGCCGCCGCGTCTGCAAGACTATGAAAAATTTGGTGCGCGCTGTTTAGTGCTCCGGGCCGGGCCGGGACCTCGTGCACAACTCTTAGACTTGACTGGTGGCTGCGCCCGGCCTCGCCCGTCCTCGCCACGCCCCTCCGCGCGCGCGCTCTAAACACCGAGCTGCTGCCGCAGCAGCGGTGGCAGCCGAGCGCCCCGGGGAAGTGTTTTGTAATTACAAAAGCCGTAAATCACATTGCAAGCTGCACTCGCATGCTTGACACGGCAACAGCGGATCGTAATTTTAGACATTACGCTGGCAAATATGCGGAGCAGAGCGGGAAAGCAGAGTCAGACCACCCCGGCGTCACCTAGCGGTACGGTGTGGCACTGGTGGCACCCGGGTACGTTGTAGGAGGAGAGGAAGGCCTCGTCCTCTAGGGCAGGTGCCGGCAGGTGCCGGCAGGTGCCAGCAGGTGGGTGGGGACGCGCGCGGATGGCTGAGCCGAGCAGCGTCGTGCGCTGCAGGGGCGTGCCTGGGAGGGGCTGGGGCCGCCGGGGCCGGGTCTGTTTGCCGTCGAAGCATTTATAGTGTATTGCGTGTGGCGGGGCACTGGCGGGGCCAAGTCTGCACCCTTGTGTGCTCGGGCGTGCGCGCGTGTGTGCGCGTGTGTGTGTGCGCGTGTGTGCGTTGTCTGCGGATTCTATTTCGGACTTGGTGTGTTGGGGAAAGGGCCTTTTCTCTCGGAAATGGCACATGTGTGTGTGTGTGTGTGTGTGTGTGTGTGTGTGTGTGTGTGTGTGTGTGCGGTGCGCAGGGGGCGGGGATCACATGCGTGCGACCACCCAGCGTGCGCGGGAGGGAAGGAAGGGCGTCGGGGCGGCGTGAAATGAGCATCGCGACGCCAGTAGGCGAGGCCGGCGGTGCCGTGTGCGCTCTGTGCTGAGCCGAGCCTGGCGATGCATTGGCCTCGGGCCGCTCGCCGCTCACCCCTTGCATGCCTGCTGCCGCTGCTA
>CM076244.1:7640914-7648414 GCA_038380765.1 Odontothrips loti | reverse complement strand
TCGCGTCCTCCTACATCATTAGTCTAGTTGCCTTTGTGTTTTATCACGCTGCCGATAAGCGGGTTGCCTAGATAAGGGGCCGCTTGGTGTGCTCTAACGCCCCGTGTGTGTGTGTGTGTGTGTGTGTGTGTGTGTGTGTGTATTTGTGTGTAGTGCACTGCTCGTCCCATGATTATCATTCTGGATTTAATTCTTTTGTTTCAACATTCCCCGCCTTGTGAAGAGATTGTGGTGCCCGGCACACGCAGACACACCTATTTATACACCTCGCGTGGAGCTAATTCGTCGGGCAAACACACACACACACACACACTTCTTCCATTTCTTTCTTCCGACTGCACTGCGGGCGCCTCTGCTCGCGACGCAATGTGTCTTTGCCGCTGGAATGTCGCACGTTGTACCGTTTTCCGTCAATTATGCTTCTTCCGGCCGAAAGTCGAACGTGCCTGCTTGAAATGCACATATGACACAGTTAGTCAGGTGCGCACACCGCGGGCCTGTTTTTGCTGCCCACACCAGCAGAGGAGGGGGCGGTGAATGGCACCACGCGGACAAAAACAGCCCACACTCGCGCGCACACACACACACACACACACGCATGAGTGTCTCCTGGCGGCGCGCGCCGTTTCCGCCGTTTTGCGCGCCGTCCGCGCGCCAAAACATGAGTGACTGGCCGGGATAATTAATTATTTGATTGGTCGTTTAGCAGAGCAAATACCTCGTCGGAGGCGGAGGGCGGAGGCATGGGCCCGGCATGGGCCCGGCAGAGGCTCGGTATGTGCCGTGAGTCATTGGTGGCAGCGCTACCTGCCGACCGGACCGGACTGGGCCGGACCCCAGCGGACCCCAGCGGACTCCGAAGCTCTGGCTCGTCCCGCACACCGCGTGATCTGTTACTGTCAATCAGGAGTTTACTCATTAGTGCTGCCAGCCTGTCTCATTTGGGGGAAGCGGTTTTCCTCGACGGGGACCCCGATACGTTACACCGGCGGCGCGGCCGGCGGGCCACACGGCCACACGCGGGGCTCGTACCCCACCCACGCCAGCGCCTTGGGTATGAAACGTTTGGAAGTGGCAGTAGAGTCCATAGAGAAGCCTAGTTACTCTATGGTAGAGTCAGTGTCGGAGGTGACGCGTGTGTACCGGCCCAGGGCCGGGCCGGCCGGGGCGGCACCGCGGGGAGCCGTCATGTGCGATGTGGCGCGGCGGCGCGGCCAGCGTGGGTCGGCGCCCAGCCCGCGAGCGTTTCCAATTTAATTTGCCTGTCGGAGCGTTCCGTTCCGTTCCGTCGGGCCACCTTGGTCGCTGCCCCCCCCCTCTCTCTCCCCCTCTCTCTCTCTCTCTCTCTCTCTCTCTCTCTCTCTCTCTCTCTCTCTCTCTCTCTCTCTCTCTCTCTCTCTCTCTCTCTCTCTCTCCTTCTCTCTGTCTCTCCCGGACCTCCCCGCGGGCCCACAGCCTTTTTATGGATGTTTATCCAGTTAATGAACCCGACAGCGGAGGGCCTAGAGCCGGGCGGGTCGGGTGGGGACGGCGGCGGAAGTGTGCGACACGGACTCGCAGAAGCCGCGCGGCCCGAGTACCGGGTGCCGGGCACCCTGTGTGCAGTGGCCGGGGCACCGGGGCCCGGCCTGCGCCCCTCCGCCCTCCCGCTGCCTCCCGCGCAGCCCGTTGTGCTTGTGCCCCGTCATGGGCCCAAATTGGGGTGGGGTCCTCCGGAGAACGGAGGAGAACGGCGTTGTTTCATCTCCACGAGTTTGCCCCGGCCACCTAGTGAAGTGTGAAGTTGAGGCCGAGGTCCTAACCACCGGGCAGGGCGGGGCGGGGCGGGGCGGGGCGGGGCGGGACCCCGCGGGACCCATTGCTGACCGGCATCGAGAGCCGCGTGTGCAATTCGTCCATCAGCTGCGGACTGGTCGCCCCTCGGCCCGGCGGTCGAACCCGACTGAGAGAAACAATGGGGCCCCTAGTTGGTCCAGTTGGCCGGGTAATGTGATGTCATGTGATGCAGGGGGAGTCTTGATGCCGTGTCTCACTCCCCTCTGTGGCCTGTGGCGGCTGCCTCTGCCTCTCTCGCTCACCCCGCTCGCGACAAAGGAACAAAAGGTGTGTAGCTGCGCGGATGCAGTTGGGGCTTGAATCGCGGCGACGGGCCGCCTCGTGCCGGTGCACTGCGGAGAGGAGAGGAGCACCCATCTAACTTATCCAACTACTCGCACGCGAAATGTTTGCCCTCGCCTTGTGGCTCCGCCGCCCCGGGACCCGAGTCCTGAGTGTCGCAGCACACCAGGTGGAGTAGTGCAGGGACACGGCAGGGGCACGGCTTGACCGGCAGCGAGTCTAATTTGCGTCAAGCCCTTCCCCGGCCAGCACCGGCCAGGTAATTCGGGAATTATATAGAGGTGGCTTTTATTATGCCGTTGCTGTGGGCATTGCGATTTCTGCCTTGTAATTATCCATTATGCTGCCTTTTACTCCTCCACCCTTCCTCCCCTCCATGTGTGCCGACTCTTTTTGTCCTCCCCCTCCTTCCCCCTTTCTATCTCTCTCGCTCTCTCGCTCTCTCTCACTCTCCGCCCCATGTTTCTCTGCCGTTCGAATTCCGCGTCCTTTGGCCAGCGCGCGCGCACGCTCTTGTCCGTGCGTCTTTTGTGCAACAGTCTTTTGTTCTTCTGCCGTGCTGTCTTTCCGTTTTGTGCGCGGGCAATGTTCGCCATTTCCGGGTCTTTCATTTGTAATTGCCCCCCCCCTCCCCCTATATCTCTCTCTCCGTCTCTCTCGCGCCCTCTCCTTCCGAGAACGTTTTAATTCCCCCAAAGCTTGTGTTATCACGGCACATGTGCGCGCGGCTCTCGTGGCTCGCGGGGTTCCTGTTACACGCACAGCGTACGTCGCTCCACGCGCTCCCATTGTCCGCAGTCGTGTTTTATTTTTGTAGCCTTTAATTCTGTTCCGGGCACGTCGTCGTCCGAGTACTACGTCATGACTCCGTACCGCGTCCGTTTTCATTTATTCAGACGGCGTGGTAGTAGTGGTACCAGCGCCGCGGACACCAGCGGCCAGTGCCTCCAGCAGCAGCGCCGAGCGCCAACCGAACCGCACGGGGGTCTGTCTGCTCAGCGTGGCAAACTCAGAGTGGACAGCGTCGGCGTATTCCGCCGCCATTCCCTAAATGTGTCTGCAGCCCTGCAGCCCTGTGGGCCGGGGCCGGGACCGGGGCGGCGTCTGCACCGTCTCGGGGATTCAATTCCCCAGATTGCGCCAGCGTTTGCCCTTTTGTACCGAGATTGGCCGCGCTCGGCTCGCTCTGTCTCTCTCTCCGGCCCGCGGCGCGGTAACGGGCGTGCGACAGGGATGGAGCCACACACCTCTCGCCGATGTGTGTTGTCGGCGGTACATTTCCCAGTCGGCCCCATGTAATTCCGGTACCGGCCGCAGCGGGGACCTGTCGACCTGTCGCCGTAACCCGGCTAACCCTCTTCGCGGAGCGGAGGCTCATAATGCGTGCCGCGGTGTTCTTTGGACGGTCGGCCCCTCCGCCCTCTCCCGGCCCCCTCTGGCTCCGGCCCCCTCCGGCCCCCTCCGGCCCCCTCCGGCCCCCTCCGGCCCCCTCCGGCCCCGGGTGGGTCCCCGCGGGTCCCCCGGGTCCCGCACATCAGTGGGCAGCTCGCGCCGCGCGGACCCGGGAGGATGAAAGGGGGGTAATAGAGGACGCTGGCAGGCATCACGGCCGGCCGGCAGCGGGAGCGAGAGAGACAGAGGAAGCAAGTGAGCGCAGCGTCGGCGTTTGAATTACCATTCATTAGGCCGAATTGACATTCTGGCCGCGCCGCGCCGGTGTGGGTACGGTGTGTGTTGTGCTCCTGTTTGATCCCAGAGCGTGGCGTAGGTGTTGGAGTGAAAGAGAGCGAGCGAGAGAGAGCGAGAGAGAGCGAGAGAGAGCGCAGTGAGAGGGCGTCAAAGAGACGCGAGCAGGAGTCGGCGTTGGGTGCTTAGGACATTGAACTCTGCTCGACAAGGGTGTCAGTGCCCTAGTTGTTTTCGTCCGCCGTGCCCTGCCGTGCCCCGCCGGCCTGGCGGTGACCTTGGGGGTGTGGCCGAGGGTCACGGGCACACTGCCCAGCACTCGGCGAGCGGCGGACGCTTTGCATTCATCCAGCGCTATGCATTGTGTCCGTGGGAAGGACTCGAAAAGTACCCCCGCGCGCGCCGTCAACAGGTTGCGGGGACTGCTGGCGTGGCGGAGGTGGAGGCGGTTGTGGAGAGCGTCAAGTGTGCTGAACTTTTCAAACTGTCGGCCCGCGCCATGGCCGCGATCCGAGATATGGCACGTTCTGACCGTGCAGGCTGGCGAACTCGACCTAGTGGCGCCCCCGGGGGCAGCGGGCAGCGGGCAGCGGACAGCGGGCAGCGGGCAGCTGGCAACGGGCAGCGGACAGCCGGCAGCGGACAGCGGGCAGCGGGCAGCAGGCAGCGGACAGCGGACAGCGGGCAGCGGGCAGCGGGCAGCGCGCAGAGGGGTGTGTCCGAGCAACCCCCGGGGACGCGGAGCGCCCGGCGAGTAGGCAGTCCCGTCGAACCGGCGTGCGCTGCGGGCTGGCCTATCCGCACGGCGCTCAGGCAGCCGATCGGATACGGCGCCATGCGAGGTGGTCCGGCCCGGCCCCAGCGCACCGCGCCGCACCCTGCACAGCACAGCACAGCACAGGCATGACGCGGCGCGGCGCCGTGTAGCGCAGCCAGCAGCCAGCGCCCGCCAACAACTTGGAGGGACGCAACAAGTTGAGCCCGCGGTGGCGCTGGACGTGGCGGGGTGGGGCGGGGCGGGGCGAGGCGAGGGATGATTAGACCCGCATTCCTACACGAGTTGCCCAAACTTAGATTAGTTTGCGACGTCGGTCCACAAGGCGGGGCGGCGGGGGCCGAGCGTGAGAGGGTCGTGTCGTTCGGTGTGCGGAGGCCGGGCCGGGCAGGGCCGGGCCAGGGCCCGCCGGGTAACTCGAGTTAGCAGCTGCTACAAATTAAATCCCATTGGAGGAGCATGCATCTCGTATTGGTGACAGCGCGCGACGGCCCCGCGACGCTCCGACGGTGCGGCTGGGAAGCGGGTCAGGGCGCCTGTCCCCGACAGGGGTCCCACCGACGGCCCTTCGGATCAGAAGCAGGCCCTGGAGCCCGTGGGGTTGGCAGGCGTGCGCTGATTCGCACCAGGCCGGGGTGCACCTCCCCGCCGGCCCCTCCAGTGCCTCCGGTGCCTCCTGGCCCGGGCCTCCCCCTCTGCCCTGCCCCCACTTTTCACGGTCTCCTTGTCATAATCTGACCTCAGCGCGCCTCAGCGTACACAGTATCCCAGCGCACGGGCCGCTTTGAGTAATCGGCTTTACGGCGAGTCCCGGACAAGCCGCCAGTCTGGACGTTGGCTGGCCGTTGGCTGCCCGCTGTCTGTCCGTTGGCTGCCCACTGTCCACCGGCGTTGGGGATGGGCTAGGCCGCCGGTGACCCGGCACAGCCCGGCGGGGACCTCGCCGCCTCGCATGGCTATCGCGGGGTCGGCGAACTCGCGCCGCCGCTGCCGCGGTCCGCCTCGCCATCTTGGAGCCCCCTGTTTATCTTTGCCTCTCTGCTGTTGTTGTTCCAGATCTCTCGGATGCGCGTGGAACACTGTGGATCCTTCACCAACTGCTCGGCATGTCTGGAGGCAAAGGACCCCTACTGCGGATGGTGCTCCCTGGAGAAACGGTAAGTGGTTTTGCACCTTGTCCACCTCGTATTGCCCAGACCAGACCAGGACCCCCCGGGGGGCCCCGACCCCCCGCTAACTCTGCGACTCGGCCCCTTTGACACGGCCCGGCTGGGGCTCCACTGGTATGCGTGTGGCGCGGAGCCGTGCGGAGCCGTGCGGAGCCGTGCGGAGCGGCCGGGGTCCTGATGGGGTTAAACTATCGCAGCCGGAGGGGCAGGGGAGGGACGGAGGAGGTGAAGAAATCTTGTTATCCATTTGGCCCACATCCAGACCCCAGCAACAGACCCCCCCCGTGCGCATTGCGTTAGATAAGCATGCACGTAACATGACCGGCGATCTGTATGTACTGGTATGTATTGCGGCGCGCCTAGTGTGGAAT
The DNA here is from genome assembly GCA_038380765.1 of Odontothrips loti. NCBI lineage: Eukaryota > Metazoa > Arthropoda > Insecta > Thysanoptera > Thripidae > Odontothrips > Odontothrips loti. The sequence goes on along the minus strand of CM076244.1, from coordinate 7,642,295 downwards.
GGCACACTACACTTGGACTTGCCGAATATAAAACTTAAAAACTTTGTCCGTCGACTTGTTTTCCCAGTATTTCTTCCGCTTTCGAGCCGCCTCTTCTTCTTTCTTACTCTCTGTCTCTGTCCCTCTCGGCGCCAACGCTCCCAGATGGTCGGCGGGTTTTGTTTTCATTATCACGTGTCGCCTCCCTCGTCTCATCATCATTCCCATTCCATCTCTCTCTATCTCTCGTTCTCTCTCTCTCTCTCTCTCTCTCTCTCTCTCTCTCTCTCTCTCTCTCTCTCTCTCTCTCTCTCTCTCTCTCTCTCTCTCTCTCTCTCTCCCTTTCTCTCCCCGAGTTTCAATTACCTGGCCGCCGCTCGCTGTCCATCATAATGTTCCACAGCAGTCAGTCACCTGCGCCCCCTCCACTCCACACTCATTCTCTCTCTCTCTCTCTCTCTCTCTCTCTCTCTCTCTCTCTCTCTCTCTCTCTCTCTCTCTCTCTCCCTCTCTCTCTCCCTCTCTCTTTCTCTCTCTCTCCCTCCCTCTCTCTTTCTCTCTCACTCCCTCTCTCTCTCTCCCTCCCTCTCTCTTTCTCTCTCACTCCCTCTCTCTCTCTCCTCTCCTCCTCTCCCTCCCTCTCTCTCTCCCCGTTGTGCATTCGAAAAGAGGCAAACTGAACAATGTCGCCGTTCGTTTGACATTCCGCGGCGGCCGTCAGAGTGCGCTGCGGTCGCACGTCGATTATCGCGCTCCTTTCCCCGCTGTTTGTTCCGGGACCTTTTCCGCGCCCGTTTCCGCTCGTGGATTTTTAGCACATGCCGAGGGGCGGCGGAGGTATGCGTCGTCCTCGAGAACATAAGTAGGCTTGTTAGTGCCGGGGGGGGAGAGAGAGAGAGAGAGAGAGAGAGAGAGAGAGAGAGAGAGAGAGAGAGAGAGAGAGAGAGAGAGAGAGAGAGAGAGAGAGAGAGAGTGAGAGGACCTGCCGGGCTGCCGGGCTGCCCGCCTGTGTCAGCACACCGCCATGGGGTCAGCACACTCCAGCGTCTGGAGGGTCGAGGAAGGGGTGCATTGAGAGGAGGAGAGAGGGACTCTGGAAGAGGAAGAGTTCAGTCACGGTCCGGGAGCAGCAGCTAGGGAGCAGCATTCGTCGTCATACCGGCTGCCCTGCGCTGCTCCGTGAGCGTAGCGACACACGACAACTCTGCGACACGACGGCGACAGTTTGCGATGCGGGCGCCGCGTGCGAACAGCCTGGTCCGCCGTGACGGCGCCGGGCCAAACGTCACTCGGAAATGGAAATACGTCAGGCGGCAGGACTCCGAGGGGTGAGGCGGTGAGGCCGTAGCGACACACACATGCAGGCGGCGCGTGTCGTGCGCGTGTCGTGCGCGTGTCGTTA